>BOPN01001804.1:210790-220790 GCA_017312705.2 Penaeus japonicus
TATTCAAAGAGTAATGATAAAAACATATATTAAGGCATAAGAAATACAACATATATCGTATATCAACATCTATAATCTATATATTCCGATACAAAATATATCCATACAATAATAAAAACAAATTGGCATCAAAGAAATAATTAATGATACAGCAAAGAATTTACTTATTATCAAATAAAGTTGGTCCATTAAAAATGAAAAGCCTGTGTGTTTGTGTTTAAGTATATATATATTTATAAATATATATATATATAAATATATATATTTATATATATATATTTGCATACATATATATATATATATATATATTTTTTATATATCTATAAATATTTATATATATATAAATATATATATATAAAGATATATATATAAATATATATAAAAATATGTATACATTTATAAATATATATTTATATATATATATGTATAAATATATATACATTTATAAATATATATCTATATATATATAGATAGATAGATAGACAGATATATATACATATTTATATATATATATTATATAAATATATATTTATATATATATTTTATATATATATATTTGTTTTTCTACCAGCAAAAATAATGTTTATTCAAAGAGTAATGATAAAAACATATATTAAGGCATAAGAAATACAACATATATCGTATATCAACATCTATAATCTATATATTCCGATACAAAATATATCTATGCAATAATAAAATCAAATGGGCACCAAAGAAATAATTAATGATACAGCAAAGAATTTACTTATTAAATAAAGTTGGTCCATTAAAAATGAAAAGCCTGTGTGTTTGTGTTTAAGTATATATATATATTTATAAATATATATATATATATATATATATATATATATATATTTGTATGTATATATTTATATTTTTGTATGTATATATATATATTTTTGTATATATATATATATTGTTACGCCAGTAACAATATATATGATGTAAGCTGGACAAACATGATGCAACGTCTGGGCAGGAGCAGAAGGAACGAGGCCAGGAGGGACGCAGTTAGCTGTTGCCCCTGGGAAGACCTCGCGTGTGCCCCTTGTGACCTGATATACTTTGTGTTGCCCTGTTATAAGCTGTATTGTGCAGTGTGATGTGCTGGTTTCCCCCCTTTATTGTGCCATTAGAAAAGTGTACGGGTAAAGAACTAGTGTAAATAAAGGATAGATGTTTTAGAGTGTGTTTATTTCGTGCCCTGCCTTGCCACGTGGTGTGGCCCCTCATGGTGTTCGGTGCCTCTTGGAGCTGTTCTGTGTTCACGACCTTGTGTTTAGCACGCCGTCTGCCTAGCCTGCCTTGTGTTGGTGGCAGATAGACGAGGCGGGCGGCGTAACATTGGTGTCAGAAGTGGGATCTGTGATAATTGAACAGAGAGACGCGCTGATCCATCATGTCGTCCAAAGATGGCAGCCATGAGGGAGAGGAGGATACGAAGGAGGCAGGCACGAGTGAGGTGAAGCCAAGCCAGATGGACCTGATCATTGCCATGCTGGCCAGTATGAGGGAGGAAATGGCACAAAGGGCAGAAGAGCAGGCACAAAGGGCAGAGGAGCTGGCAAAGAAGGCAGAGCAACAGTTCTGCCATATTGTTGAAGTGCTACAGGGCAATCTCGCATCTGTGAAGATGGGAACGCAGCAGTGCACCGACAAAGCGTGCGGCAGCATGAAGAGTGAACTGCTGGAGGAGGTGCAGACTCTGAGAGGCGAGGTTCAGGGTCTGAGGGAGGAGGTGAAAGCAGAAAGGCGGCGTCACGAGGTAGCAACGTCGCACGCGGAGAAGGCGGATGAGGTTCTGGCAACAGATGCCAGAGTGTCAGATTTACTGGGGTCTGCCTGGGGTCCGTGGCAGGGAATCCCCGGGCCTCGCAGCGTCGTGTCGGAGCCGGTGGCCGCTGCAGGGGGCTGGGGACCCATCGGAACCGCTCCCTTGGGTACAGGTGGCGGCAAACCCGGACCCGGTCAACCCGCTTCGTTGCCTCCCTCACCCCCTCCCTCCCCTCCGGACGTGTTAGTTCACGGCACGCGTTCTCCACCCTGCAGCCCCTCGGCCTCCAGACATTCTGTGAGGCGTAAGCCAGCTGAGTACGACGGGAAGGTTGCCTGGGAGGCATAGGACCTGCAGGTGGCGCTGGCGAGGGCCTTGGAGTTCGAGGCCTTCCTGAAGGCAAGCAGTGGCCTAGGGCCAGCTGCTCAGCCCCGCCGTGACCTCCAGGGCCGGAAGGCTAAAGTAGAGAAGGTAGCGTTGAGGAAGGTGAGCCCGGGTACTTTCCAAGGCTTGTGTTGGGGCTGCGGTGAGAAAGGGCACAGACGTAGTCGGTGTCGGAGGGAGCGGAGAACGCGTCCTCTCAACCGGACGGATTCTGATGCCTTCCAGCAGTACTGCAAGGACTGTGGCAGGTCTGGTCACCACCCGAGTGCCTGCCCTAAGGCTAAGGAAGTGGTACAGGCGGAAAACTCGGACAGGCTGGAGAAGGGGGCCGAAACCCAGCCGTCCTCGGTTCCCGGGCCCCGACTTGTGTAAGCTGCCGTCGAACAACCAGCACGATGCAGGTGGAGGGCTCAGTAGATGGGAAGCCATGCCGCCTGACAGTGGACACTGGGGCTGAGAAGACTTTAGTGCGGCCTGATATGTTGGCCACAACGCGACTTCCAGACGCACCACACAGACTGTGTGGTGTCATGGGGCATTGTGTGCAGCTCAAGAGGCAAGTGGAGGCTCGTATCGGCGTGGGCAGCGCGGTGCAGCGGCTGCCGGTTTATATCGCTGATCTGGATGAGCCATGCTTGCTGGTCCATAACTACCTGACGCAGAGTAAGGCGTGTGTCGACCTTGGACGGAAGCTGGTGAGGACGCACGGTGACGATGTGTCCTTGCATCCGGAGGTTGGCTGTGCAGAGGTAATTACGGCTGAGCAACTGCACCTTGCCCCCCGGTGTCAACTGTCGAGAGAGATGCATGGAGTGGAAAGCATGGTGGAGCCCATTGAAAACCTGCAGCTGGCTGATGGCATAGCAGTCGGGCGGAGTCTTAATAGAGCCGAGGATGAGGACGTGACAGATGCTGACCAAAATGAGGACGAGCATTTGGACGGTGAGGGCGATGCGACGGAACCGCTGCCCACCACTGCAGCAACCCCGGCAAGAGCGAAGAAAGCCGCGTTGGAAGATTTTTGTGTTATTTCTGAGAACTAATTTACCATTACGTTTTTTGTTTTCAACGAATTTTGTTTGTTTTTGAGGAATGAATTTCTTTATGTTTTCTGTTGTTCATTTCAATGTTTAGGTATGTCAGAGCAGACGGGTCGTCTGCTTGGTAGGGGGGGATAGTGTTACGCCAGTGGGTCTTTGTCTCTGTGCGAAACATGTGTTAATAATAAAATGATGTAAGTTGGACAAACACACACACACACATATATATATATATATATATATATAAATATATATATACATATATAAATATGTAAATATATATATATAAATATATATATATATAAATATATATATAAATAAATATATATATAAATAAATATATATATAAATAAATATATATATAAACATATATATATAAATATATATATATATATATATATATATATATAAATATATATATAAATATATATAAATATATATATATAAATATATATATATAAATATAAATATATATATATACATATATATATACATACACACACATGCATTTGTGTGTGAGTGTGTATGTACGTACACTTTGTTTTCAAATACATGACACACATAGGTGTGTGTGTGTCTGGGAGGGGTAGAGGGGTTGCATTTGCGGTCAGCCTGGTAATGGAAATTTACAAAATGGCGCTATTAACAATTTAACTGAGCATATCACGTAAGGTCTTTCCATTAGACATCAAAAACATCAAAAAGAGTCGATTGTTTTCGCCAACGTCGTCACAAGAGCTGTGTCGGGACCGCGTGGATGACGACGTGACTTTTTCAGAGCTTAACAATGCATAAAAACCAAGTCCATAATCGAACGACACTTCGTGCTCGCGAAAATCAACGTTTTACTTTTCCTCCCCAGGCAATCTAGACTACCAAGCAAAACTGCAGAGGGGGTTGCTATATACAAATTATCAAAGGTTATATAATGTCATAACAATAACTCTTATTTAATATCTTTAGGTTCGGTGACGATAGCCCATGTTCAATACCCAATACTGACCAGCACGAGTTAACACAATAGAGAAATTTAGCGTTCGCCCACGATGACCACCTCAAGATACATGGAGTACATGCCTGAAGCCATTAGACAGATTCATACAATTACGAGGCGTGTCAAGGGCAGTGTGTCTCTGAAATCGCGACATGGACACGGCGAAAAAAAAAATAGCAGCTGGCAAGGTCATGCCACTCGCACGCTACAGAGGTGACCTCAATTTGGAATCCGTTACTCTCTCCTATCCTATTACTGTGATACATTGAAGTAATCCATTACGTAGCCCTAATCTAGCGCTACTTTCACTCTACGATAACACTACTTTCGTGTCAGCTACCATCAGCAAGGAAACGAAAACGCCGTAGCTGCGAGGCAACTGAGCTTCTCCGTCCCCATGCCATATATCTTGGGACCGTCCATCTCCCCACAAGCCAGTTTTCTATGATAAAGCTAACCACCTCAACTCGTGAATCTTCCTTGGGCCTCAGCATCTTCCTTCTTGCATCTAATACATGCATGCCCTTGTCTACCTTTGATAACACATCTGTCGCCTTTTTATTTTCATGCATACCGCACACGACCCTGACAGGAAGACACGCGGGTCAGGATGATGAGCCGCGATCAGCTGCGGGGCACTCGGAAGGGACTGCTTCGCGCAGCACAAATAAGTTCCTGGCTAGCGAATGGTTTACTACGGGGGATATTTTGAATAAACTTCTCAGATGTCATTAGCATATCATCATGAAACATCACTAATTCAAAAATCACGCAAATGATATTCATTGAACATTTTCGAGCTGAACTTCTTTCTTTATAAACATACACATATGTAAATATAATGTAATAGTCATACGTAAACAGGAATTTATATACATACTTGCAAGTTGATAACTATGCCTATGTATACACAAAAACAGTGTTTAAAATTAATTTACTAACATACATGAATAAAATTTATTACAAAACTATGTATATGTATATGTATATGTATATGTATATGCATATGCATATGTATATGTGTGTGTGTGTATATATATATGTGTGTGTGTGTGTGTGTGTGTGTGTGTATATGTATGTGTGTGTGTGTGTGTGTGTGTGTGTGTGTGTGTGTGTGTGTGTGTGTGTGTGTGTGTATGTATATACAAAATATATATATATACACATATACATAAGAATATATATATGTAAGAAATTAAAATGATCCAATAAAAATTATAACTGACCAAATTAAAAGCATACTGCTTCATGGCTCAGGATGTGCGAAAATCACTACATTAGCTTTGCCAGGATAATACTATCGCTTCTCTACTACCCTGACCTTGGATTATTGGCCTACGTTGTGGGGAGCCAAATTAAGCCATTGTCTTGTTAATCTTACATTTTTTATAATACGCATCATGACAGCGAATATACAGATTTTTCTTGAATATATTTGCTCACTCAAAACGAAACATTGTTAACCCTAAACTCAATGTCCAGTTGTTAGCAAATTATCATCTATTCTCTAAGAGGGAATACTATTGCAAGTGGGTTCAAGTGACCATTTTCTATTGCTCAGGATTGATTTCAGTGTGCCTGAGAGGTAATGATGGTTTGCTAGTCTCAAAAACTCCACATGGCCACATATTCATCCGTGTTTCCCTATAGCTCAGACACTTACTAACGAACGCACATACATGCTCTGACGCGCACGCACACAAATGCGCGCCGTCCTGGCTAAACATCCCTCGCCTACAAAGGCTTCAGATGTCTCTCAAACGCCTTTATGCTACTTAGCCCTTTACTATATCTTCTTTCTGACTTGTAGCTCTAATTTCCTTACGGGTATAGGTTGAAAATAGGCTGGGACAGTCTGCTGAAAGGTTAGGCAGGCTCTGTATTATTGGTACCACAAACTCGACCTCATCCTTGTAGGTACATACTGTAGAGCTTTGCAAAATGGATACATAAAACACTGACATTTAAAGTTTTATTTTTTACACAACACACTTCTACCCTTCCTGCAAATAACTTGAAAGCAGAAGAGGGTGCTCACCACCATTATTCACAATCACAAAGGCTAGGATCGTGTGTAATCCTCTTTTCCTAAGCCTTTCCGAAGCGCTCTTCACCATCTCAGAATTGGCAAATCAGTATACACAAGGCACTAATTACATCTGGAGGCATATTAAATATTTCGTCACACGATAAACTCGCCAAGCACCGGGAACCGATGGCCCCTTTTCCAAGGCCTCCGTCGAGAGACTGAATCCGGATGAAAATCTAGATCATGCCTGATTCCTTGTTTCTGGTGCTCCGTGGATAGCGCTCCCTGTGAGACAACACTGGTTACCTTCACACGGATGTTCCAATGGTCGAAGAGACGGCACTAGGGCCTTACAAACAGAAGGGAGGAAAGGACGGAGGAGGGGGAGGGGGCACAGGAAGGGAGAGAGACACGACGATTGTTGGCGAGCGCACAATCAGGTACGGAACTCCCGCCGACACACTTTTAACTTCATTATTCACACTATTCTATTGAACACAAGTATTTTTGTTATTTCAATAACTTTCCAATCATGAACACCACAGAATTTCACCTCGACTAAACCCGAATATAAACAATAGCTTTGAAATTTGCTAGAAAACCACCACAACTACCTCTTCCAACACAGCGAAAACTTCGACTCCCTTCTCACTGTTCAAGAGAGTGAGGATGCCGTTACTATGCTCGCTCCGGGGCCACGCGTAGCGGCTGCAGCAACCTTCACGCTCGTGATAGGGCCCGTTCTATCACTTATTGTCAGATATGTCATACTGATTAAATATTTTTCGAAATTACTGATGTTCACTACAATAGTTCATCATATGATTAACAAATATTGTCAGTTTTGAATATTTAGACAAATATTCTCTCGCGACATCAACCAAATCGGAATGTTTGATTTGATGTAAGGAAAATCCGATTCTTTGCAGTCCAGTGGTCAATAACGTGAGATGGAGTTAATAATCGACATAATTATTTAGTTGCAACGTAGAAAAACGCAAGTGGTATAAGCAGAGCAAGCAAATATAAGGCCGGAGCGGAGGCAGGAAGGGAGAACTAAGGATAGAGACAGATCGCGTGGATTTAGTGGCCAGAAGCGAGAGCCACTTGATCACAGAAAACGGAGGATTTAATCTGGGAATCGATCCAAGTGCTCCCGTAAAACTTACTGTACGATAAAGAAAATGAGCCTGAGAACATTTGAACGTAAATGACAATCAAATACGGTATCAACCACGTATTTGAGTTTATTAGCATGTAATTACAAAAAGCATGTTTTTTTTTCTTCATGATATTAGTATATAAGATTTCGCAGAAAATCTGACAATTAATATCTAAAACTAAAATTTACAACTAAGGAAAATGAAGTGAAGACTGTCTTGTGTAAGTGTAAAAATGAAAAAGATAAACATATTTTTACGGAGACGTTAGATCTACGTAGATGTATCGTGGAATGTAAATATCCATACAAAGAGAGAGGTCAGAGGGAGGAAGGAGGGAGGGAGAGATGGGGGAAGGAGACAGAGAAAGAAGAGATGGATGGTTAGGGAGAGGGGGAGGTGGGAAAGAGATGGATATGATGAGGAAGAGGGGGGAGGGAGATTGAGAAAAAAGAGAAAAGGAAGGGCAGAGGGAAGGAGAAAGAGAGAGGGAGGAGTCAGAATGATTTTTCCATACACAAATACATACACACACGTTCACTTTCTTACGAAAACGCTTAACGTAAGCATGAGAATACAGAAGTTGAATAACCGTGTTACGAAAACGAAAATAGTGCAAGATTTAACCATTCACATCTAAATATACTTAATTAATAACTCAATAACAATTCTTTCGAGACGTTTACCAACTGAAGTTACCAGAGGACTGAGTAAATTCACACAAAAACATTGTCTAAATCGAAGACATACATTTACGAATCTATTGCGTACGAAACAAGTAAAAAGAAAAAAGTGTCATTGACGAATCCAAATCCTTATGTCATCTTGATTCACGACCCAAGCAAGCGCAAACAAAGGCCGGCGTGGAAAAAGCGTCGCAACGTTGGCCACGAGTAAACGGACGCCATCCCAGGAGCCACTCCCAACACCTCGTAGCCCACAGGGTCGCCTTTAAAGTACGCGGGCGAAAAAAATGTTCGTATTCCCGTCCAGCATGTTCCGCACCGATCAAATTCAACGGAAGCAGAAGGTAAACAAAAGATCTGGTATAACAAGTAAATATATTTCTCGTTTAAAACAAACAAACTTGCAACACGTGTAAATTCTACCTAAATTGTGAACATAATCACTGGAAACAACCACAATAACAAAAATTACAGTTAAACATCATAAATAAAATTAGAATCGTGACAGCTTATTAATCCCTGCAATCCCTATCTCAATAAGCAATCTTTAATATAAATATAAACAATGGCACTCTGCAGCCACCTACTGCATTATCCATTACGAACCGAAGACCAATCATCATCATCATTATCAGTATCATAATTCCTCATTCTACGAAATGTATAACGTAAGTGCTTGAGAGGACCGAGATGACGACGGGACGATTTGCCGATAATCACCTTATCATTAAATATTCTGATATTAAAAACACAAGTCAAATTCGGCATCCAACCGAGATTCTGGAATTCTTATCTCCAATAAAGATGTTTGTTTAGATCTTCCCTTTCGGCATGCGCTTCTACTAACAATTCAGACTCTCGATCGTATCAATGAATAATAAGGTTTCTTTCCCCAAAGACAGACTGTACCAGCTTCTTGGCCATTGTAAAAGGCTTCCTCAACATTATCTAATAAAACACACGTAAAATATTACTCCAGTCAATTTTCGAATCACAGCACTTTCAGCGGAATGTCAACGTCTTGCTCACGATTTACGGCCTACGTGGAATGCCTTTCTACAGTAATGATACGGAATCTGGTGATACTAGAAACGTTTAGTATGATACGTTTGAATATCTGTTCACATTCATCTATCTATCCTCCCTCCTCTCTCTCTTTCTCTCTCGCACTCATTCCACTCACTCACATACATACATACACCCATACGCATACACATACGCATACGCATACGCATACGCATACACATATACACACACCCACACCCACGCACACGCACACGCACACGCACACGCACACGCGCGCACACACACACGCACACACACACACACACACACACACACACACACACACACACACACACACACACACACACACACACACACACACACACACACACAAATACACACGTGCGCGCTAGAAAAAATGACAGACAAGTAAAGGCACACAAACGCACGTACACACAAAGACCTGGTCGGCGTCTACCTCCGGGAGGATCAATACTCCCACCATATTCACATCTTTTTACTTTCTGTACAGTTTGAATGTCTGCCGAACGCTTTCCACAGAACGCCAGAATCACCAATGGCTCTGACTGCTCGTCTCAAATAACCAAATAAACAAAATCAAATGGCGGAATAATCGTCGTGGCCGAGTGGTCTTGAGCGCCTCTTGCATGACGCTGCCCCCTTTCTCTGGTAGACTTGGAGAGCGAGAGAGGACGAAAACGTGGAACATTTATGTGTGTGTTATTGTACAAGTGTTGGTCTGTTTTTCAAAATATAAAAAAAATCAAGTAAATTTTGCTTCTACTTTACAAGAGAACTACCTCAGTGCACGTCGGCATCAAAGCGCGTGCGGTTAATGACCGCTGCACTTTTCTAGGCAAATCTCGGCGGAGGGACGAGGGAGTGAGTTGGACACAGGATACAA
>BOPN01001804.1:240790-248290 GCA_017312705.2 Penaeus japonicus
TGGTGTTCCTTGTCAGTGTTAGGAAATAGGGATAGCGAGTTGCCAGCTAGTTACGCAATAGTACCATTTATCAAAACTGGTGTTGTGCTGAGCAGAATAACCTTATATATGCATGGCACTTGATCACAGTAAATTCACAGGCTGATTTAAGTCTGATAGAAATTTTTTTTTTTTCTTTAAAAAAATATCAATTTACATAGCTATGTACATTTGTCTTCCCATGGACTGCTTACGATTATGCGAAAAACATAACTTTCGACCCTCCTCCTTTAAAAACTACTGAAACAGACAACAGCACATCTATTGCAATAAAATGTTGAAGTAAACTGAGCAGGCAAAGCATTTAGTAAGATGGCTGTGACTGGAAGTTTGAATAACAATGCACTGTGAATAGCACAATTCACACTATCTATCCCTATGCATATAACACATAGCATCAAAGCTTTTAACCCCTTCACTACAGGCAGTAGAAAACGCCCTCAACTCCACATCCAAGCTTCCGGCGCGCGCCAAATTTTAAACGTCGCTATTGAATATGACAAGTTTTTTTAAGCCAAAACCTCAACATAATCATCATGCATTATATATATCAAAATATGCATAGTTAACCTCTTCCCCCATGTGCATGTGACAAGTTACTTACATGGGTTGGGTGGAAAATGGAAATAGTGACCTTGGTGGGAGGCCTCACTCAGATGACCAAAGAAAAAGATTGAAATAGTATGGTAAACTAATCATAATAAGTTTTATATTTTTACATAATGTTCCATAAATAAATAATAAAATGATTGCTAGAAGGGGCCATCAATGCCTCCCCTGGTATAAGAGAATCCCACTCTTAGGTAATAATAATGAAAGTCAAGTAATCCGTTGTATCATATCCAACCTCTATTCTGAAAGATCTCGTCACGAGCGATGCGAGGACACAGTATACGCGTCCTAGTGTCGAAGGGGTTAAGCAGGTAAATGCACCATTGAATGACTATATACACAATGTAATTCTTATTATAT
This sequence comes from Penaeus japonicus, assembly GCA_017312705.2. Taxonomy (NCBI): domain Eukaryota; kingdom Metazoa; phylum Arthropoda; class Malacostraca; order Decapoda; family Penaeidae; genus Penaeus; species Penaeus japonicus. The sequence continues at coordinate 241,802 of BOPN01001804.1, forward strand.
CAGACCCTTCTAAAAGATAATCAAAATATTCATAGAAAGAATAAAAGAAAAAACGGATAATGATTCATTCTATAGAAAAACCATAACGAATATATATTGCATATTTTCTCCATTCTTTATGAATAAGTGGTAAAATTTCATACCTATTTGGAACCAAGTTTTTGGGGATACTTAACCCATTGCAGACAGTGTCATGATATACACAACGCACAAGTTTTTGGGCTGACATTGGACGTTATGATGTTCATGATGATAGCTGTCATAGCATATTTGACATTGGGGGAGAGTGGATTGTCGTGTTTCCTTATTGTACCATGAATAATGACTGATGAATACAATGGAAAATATCACTACTATAATTGCTGTAATATTCACTAAATTAGCTTTAGTTTAAAATCCCAAACATATATAGCACCAGCAGAAAAGAGCCTTGAATGACACCCATCCACTGCCTCTACCAATCACTATTTTCAAAAAAGTGACAAAACTCAACAAGATGCTGACCTCCTACTCTAAAGTACTAGTGTTGAAGGATGTCTAGGCAGAAAGAAAAGAAGAAAGAGACCCATATCATGTCCAGTATGTGCCAGTATGGCTGCCTTGTACTGTGAAACACTGACAGTCTTAACTCTATGGCGAAGGAGCGTCACACCTGTGTGACACAGATAAATGCCCGATTCCGGGGCGTCATACATGTATGACGTTCCCAATGCAATATTGCATAGGCCCGGCGTAGGGGGTTTCCACTTATCACCGGGCCCGTCGGGATTGGGTAAAGCACAAGTTTCCTTTCTCTTCCCAATCTATTAAAATAATTTTCCTTGCGGATGGTCATTTCTTTTGTATTCGTTTAACCCATTGGTCGTGGTTTTAATAAAATATTTAGGCAGAAGGATGGCTGGTTTACACTGTCTGGCATGGTGCCATCTGCATCTAGGACAGACTCTGCCTTTAAAGCAAATCATGCCATCCGCTGCAAATGGGTTAAGAAAATACACAAATACAAAAAAAAATTAAGTTGTATTTTGTCCTCCCACAAAACCACACTTCTGTTACACTGAATATAAAAAACATAATGAGCTGATATGGGCCCTATACTACAATTTCAGTTTACTGCAACATTGATAAAGGCTGTTATATGGCACATATAATTCTCACAATACAGTAAAATAGAAAAAAAGAAACACAAAAAAGGATCTAGTATCATAATAAGCATGTGGCACTAGTCCCCATCCTGAGGACTGAGCAAGCAAAGCCTTCCCTGTCTGCAATTGCTTAACTAGAAAGTTGTGGACAATTACTGTATTTTTCTCATGGTGCCAGCAAATTTTGAGTTAGAGCATCAAAATGACAAGTAAAATTTCTCTTTTAACTGGAGTGGGCAGTTTCCCAATTTGTACATCCTAAAATACTTAATGTTTAAAAAAATACACTAAATAAAAAAAGTGGGAGAGGGGAAAAAAAAATCTATGAGGTATTATTTTTATGGCAATTCTGTCAAAATTTTCCTCTCTCCCCAAGACCTGAAGCAACTACATGTTACCAGGTTGTGGCTTACACCCTTGTTATGATCCTTAATCTAATTTAATATGAGCTAATAATAGCTTGGCAAGTCTTTAGATTTATATTCAAAATCAAACTCAATTTTCATTCTCCCAACCCCATGCAAGATAGTCCCCTTAACCCTTCTGAGACAAGCTACACCCAAAGATGTTTGGCTTGGGTCTTGTTAGATTTTGAGTTTCCTATTATTTTCTAGACTTATGATATATGAATATGATACATTAGCATTTGGTATGATGCCCTAGTTACACAACCGAGGGCCTGTATTTTGAACAAGAAAAACGAAAATGCAGTTCAAAAGTAATCCATAAAAATACCTGTACCAGAAAGGTTAAGATGTTCAGTCTTGTCTGAGGATCTTGTGTGCATTTCCTATTATTTTTAGACTTATGGTATTATATCTGATAGTATATGTGATATAAAGCAAAACCAGCAGCTATTTGGTATGATACCCTATTCTTACAACAGAGGGAATAAATAGCTTGTAATTTCAACAAAAGGAAAAATGTAGCATTTAATTAAGCTATTTAATCAATTAAGAACAGGGGGGATATTTGCCTGATTCCACTGATTTGTCTGCCTTTTTTTCCTTGATAAATTCAACAAAAATGTTATACAAATACAACTACAATGCTTATATACAAATGAATGATGTACAATATGTATATGACAAATTTCATGACATGTTAAGCTATCACTGACCATGTGGGAATTATTCTGGTGGTGATATGACATCATTTGCTATGAATGGGGTAAAAGTGTAAATATTTTTAGACATAAAGCATAGGGCATAGCTGTGATGTTAAAGTTTATACTTTTTAAGGAAAGCATAATATTAATAAGGTAATCAATAATGGAAGTGTGTATTTGTGTGTGCTTGTTGCACCATAATAACATTTTGACTGGCTGAAGTTCAGTGGGGGAAAGAGGGAGAAATGACTATTTTCTAACGGGGGTGTGGTTGTAAGAAGGTTAATAACCACTGCCATAGAGCCTGAACATCCTATTTTTACTGATATCAAGATCAAAACTATAAATCATCATAAAGATATGTTTCAAAATGGTTGGTAAATGCTTCAGAAATATTAAGTCATTACACCACTTACTTCAGGCCCCCTCTTTGATACTTTCATGAACTGTTCATTATAATTCTGTAGTTTAAATTAATTAATTTAAAAGTTACTACATCATGTTGTTTCATTTTTGTTTAATAGAAATTCTAAAGGAATACTTCCCTTGTACAGGATATGGAGTGCCATGGACTGCAGATATTTGGCTATGATGTAATGTATGTGACTGTCTTATCTGACTCTTTAAAGTCACAATCTGAATAATCAAATTGGACACTGAGAATCTGGTCTGCGCAAGCACAGTAACTGTAAATAATAAGTCAGGAGTTACTTGACCCTTTCATGATGGATGAGGTGATATCATATCATCAGAATATTTCCGACACAGTGGATGATGTCCTATGAAAGGGGTGGTCAACCAGTCAATCACACATACTATTTACACATCATGTGCATTACTACTGAAAATGAAATAACTTATGTCCAATAATTGGCTTCTCTCTCTCTCTCTCTCTCTCTCTCTCTCTCTCTCTCTCTCTCTCTCTCTCTCTCTCTCCCTCTCTCTCTCTCTCTCTCTCTCTCTCTCTCTCTCTCTCTCTCTCTCTCTCTCTCTCTCTCTCTCTCTCTCTCTCTCTCTCTCTCTCTCTCTCTCTCTCTCTCTCTCTCTCTCTCTCGAGTTTGTATATGAAGAGATAACGTCTGCAGCCAATGGCGTGAACCGTATGTGAACTGTATAGGTTCTATGGAATGAAGATCTTGTAATAATAATAACAGAAAGAGTGAATATTAGACCCTATCATGGTTTGAGTCACCTTCCTCATCTCGTTCTGCCTGCACATCCTTCATTGGCGGTACTTTACAACAAGAGGTCAGGAACTTGCTGTGTGTCATCGCTTTCTAAAGATAGTGCTTGCTAGAGACCATGGATGGGTGCCATTCCAAGGCTCTCTCTCCTGCTGGTGCTAGGTAAAAATGGTGCCATCTAGGTTTTGGATGTTAGGTGAAACCCATTTTGCTTAATACTACAGCAATTATAGTAATTATGATGGCAATTGTGATCATCCTTCACTCTTTACTTATATCACCTTAACCCATTCCCGCCGGGACTGTTTTGTCTTTTATGGCTTCAATGCCGGGGCTCTCGAATGCATAGGCCTAAATCAATCATATCATTGACGGCGTATGCCAGCACCCAGCGCTAACATATTATATAATCCCTGTCTGTGGCCGGCGGTATTGGGTTAAAAAAACAGATAATCAAATCTCTAAACATCATGTAGGTCAGGACACCCACTGCCATACCAAAAACTTAAGTATATCATAACACCTGTCAGCTATGGGTTAAAAGAAACAACAAAGCCTAATCAATAAAACTAACATCTTCTATCTAGGAAGGGGATGTTATAAGCAGAGAGAGAATAGGATCTGGCATCCATTTTCTAAGGCTTTCAAAACAACATTTCCCAGAGAGGCTAATATATAAATGATAACTCTGATTTCTGAAACTCGTAAAATAATTTCTAAACCTTCAGAGACAAGTCACATCTTCAGTTGTTCTGCATCTAAAGATGTGTCTTTTGTATTTCTATTAACTAGTAGTATGAAATATGAGTCCATATTTGATATATTAGCAGTGATACTAATTAGTATTTGGTATATTAGGTCATCAAAACTGAGGGAATAAATAACTTGTAATTCTAATAGAAGGAAAAATACAGTATTCAAATAAAATACAAGAGGAAGGACGAGATCAGATATAGCTTTCTTCATTGAATATCAGGTGTTCATGTTATCTTAGCAAGATCCAGAAGGAGAAAATGGATTCTGGCCCATTTATCTGTGCAACATTAATTTTTAATACACATAAACAAGCATAATGTGGGTATCTTTTACAAGTAACAACCACATTGCTCACATTTCAATTATCATAAACAATTTCATTTTTTGGGGGAAGACTGATTTATTTCTTTATCTTTACTTTTTCAAATAAAACTATTAACCCTTTGATGACGGTGCCTCAAACCCGTGTGACACGGCTAAATGCCTAATGACGGGGTGACACACCAGTGTGACGTTCCCAATGCAATATTGCATAGGCCCGGTGTAGGGGGTTTCCACTTATCACTGGGCCCGTCTGGATAGGGTTAAGGTGATATTCTGTGATCTGATATTTCAATCAAATCATAGAGACCATACTTGCTGGCCTGTAAGACAAAAATGGCCTAATAAGGTTGCATTACCAATGGGATGATGAATGTTAAAGTCTTCCTGCTAGCAAATATCAAAATACAGCATCACAAAACATCACAGCAGACTAATAGTTACTAAATGCAAAAATATTGTTTCCTAAGAATCACCAAAACAACTTTATATATATATTGCTTCACTGCTGTTAATACTACCACCCATTCAAATATCATCTGAAAAAATTACTATGAAATCCCTGAACAGTTGGCCTATGCAAGGTAGGTAATAACTCAAATTCAAAAATTGCTGCTTACTCAAGTTTTAATTTTGTCACGGCACGTCACACAAGTATGTTAAAGTTTTTTTCCCCCTATAAACTGGGGCATGGCAATTTCTTTTCTTCTTTATCACTGAAGTTGTGGAGAATAATGCTTTCCAGCATTCTCTCTCACTTACAGACAAATAGACAGACAGACAGACAGACAGACAGACACATGCACATGCACATGCACATGCACATGCACATGCACATGCACATGCACACGCACACGCACACGCACACGCACACGCACACGCACACGCACGCACGCACACGCACACACACACACACACACACACACACACACACACACACACACACACACACACACACACACACACAAAAGCACGCACGCACGCAAAAATGCTTGTGTGCAAAATGCAATTAGGGCAAGATACAGATTGAAAAGGTTCATTTTTTTGCAGGAAAATATAACATGAAAAAAAATATATATATGAAGATATTTCCTAGTAATTACTGAATTAGAAAATCACATAAATTACTGCACCTTTTCCCAGTGCCTTACTTTCTATAGCATGCTATCTTAACCCACACAGGACGGGTGGTACAGCATGTGTACCGCGCATTCAAAAGCCCAGTTGCCGGGCGGCACAGTATTGTGCCAGCCATTCAATTGATTTAGGCCTAATAATTCGAACACCCCGGCATTTGGACATTCAAGGCTAGAATTCCCCCGTCGGGAATGGGTTAAAGACACTAAAAAAAAAATAAAAATAAAAATAAAAAAACTACTCTTAAATATAAGCATATTTCAAAACAAATTATATGATTATTTGTGCTGTATGGGCTGTATGTCACAGAAATTGCCTGGGTATCTGGGCTCTGGTCACATTAGTTACATCAAGTACTTTCATTAAATCATAAAACAGTGATCCATTTTCCTAATGTTTAATCTCTATATTTCTTAGTGAGCAAAATCCTTATTTTTCTTCTCACTATTTACAAAGATTTCTTCTCTGCAAGAAAACTAGAGGGGCTAAGATCTCAGGGCAAATGCACATGTTTTGCAGCACCCTAGCCAGTAGAGAGAGGTTTTATTTCTTGAACTAATAAACTCTTAAGACTGGGCTCTTCTTCAGTTTAGTTGAATTGAAAGCCCAAAATTCCTATTCAGCTTTTGGACAATATTCAACTTTACTCCCATACAGAAGACAGATTTCTTTGTTGGACCTCTATTTGTAGAAAGTTGGTACTCCTGACAAGCATGAAAGACTGATGCATTTGTAAGAGGTAATATGATCAATGGATAAGGTACTATTAAGTGAAAAGATATCCTGTAATGCCATTAATTTTATCATTATCTGTAAACACACACAAACACACCCACAA
>BOPN01001804.1:258290-261027 GCA_017312705.2 Penaeus japonicus
CCCTATACTTTTCAGCTGGCACTACATGCATACCCAGACCTGCAATAGTACCTCTCCTCGTCGGAAAGGAGAGGTGAGGCTGCGTCCCCGCTGCCCAAGCAGAGCAGCAGCTTCAGCATGCAATGTTAACAAGTCCTGGCTGGACGTCCTGGGCTTACCTGAGACTCTCGTACATGTCCCCTTCTGTATTTGGATTTTAGGCTTTGGATGAGCTGTTTAGGGTTGTTACTGCTTGCTGATCGCACTCTCTCGTCACATTGGTCGTCTTCACCATCACCATAAACCAATATTTCACCTGTACACTGACATTTGTTGTTTGAGGTGATGAAAGTAGCACAGGCCTTTGCACTTTTCTCACTTTTGAACCTTATTTATTCACATTCACGAGACTAAGTAAAACCTTAACGTTATAAAACTGAACAGTAATCTAACAGCCACTAGGATTTCCAACAATCTTTTAGCAATGTTCAAAAATCATTGAAGTAACATGATTTTTCCTCGAAGGTCCCAGATATTGGTCAATGTTTGTCCGCCATTCTTACTAGTTGCTTCGGTATCAGTCCGCGTCGCCAGGACTTCCTTCTCGCCAGCCTCCGTCGCAGCGGTCGCCCTCGCTGCCCTTCCAGCCTCTCCTGGCACTGCCGACAAACGGAAAAACTATTTCCATGGAGCACTCACTTCAAACGAGACTTATAATATCTTGATAGTATCTAGATATCACGGTTCATATATGTACGCATGTGTATAACACACACACATACATACACACACATACGTATACATGTATGTATCTGTGTGTTGTGTGTGTATGTATATATATATATATATATATATATATATATATATATATATATATATATATATATACTTACAGTATTCAAATATGAAAACATATGTGTATTATAATGGGGTGCTATATTTACAGAAATGGAAAAAAAAAGTGTACTTCTTAATTGTGGGTACCATAATGATTATCCTTCATATTAGTATGTAATAAGACCGAAATAAGATATTCACTCGTACTTAGACTTTGTATCTTAGACTTTTCTTTAAAACACTAGTGACAAAATAGTTTGTTTTGTTATATAATTTTGATAGAGTGGGTCTTTCACGATTTTGATTTCAATGAGGGAACTTTTCTCCCCTGAATTTAATTTACAGATTAATTAGCAGGCATAAGTGTTATCAAGTGAGATTTTGCGTTATTTCCAGATACATTTTCAACTTGGTTTCGGAATCATGAAGTGTGATTTTTAATGACTTGTTTAGGTTAATGTATATACACTAAAATTCCAAAGATAAAAAGCAAATTGGTTTATTCTTGTAGTAAATGTTAAGATGACTGAATTATGTAATGTAACACAAATTAGAACTTCATGATCACTCTATTCTAATTGAGTGTCACTGGAACTAGTTTTCCTCGCGCTTTGTTTGTCATGACGTCACGCACTTGGCAGTCTGCCAGAGTAAACGGAATAGCTGCTCGTGTAGAAAAACAAAGGCGCGCTAAAATCAAAACACATTCTTGTGATAAAGCCTGAATTCTTCTGCATCTATATTGACCAGGCCTTATTCAGAGATGAATATTAGATCTATTAGTCTACCTAACACCCACATTTCGTCGACATTCAGTGATGTTCGCCTTTCGCTCCGAACACCAATTATTCATGGAATGCACGTTTTCATTATAATTAATCCATATACATCTCTTACAGCTGTATTGCATGATTGGAATTCGTCAATAGTATACAGAAAATGTTACAGTTATTAAAGTAATGATTGTTTACTCATTCCTGGCCATTTTCAGACTAAAATGTACATTCGCCCGGTACCTATATTTGACATCGTAGTAGTATAAGTATTTGTCAATGACTAGTAAAGTTAGTTGCGTCTATTGCAGTATTTTCAAGAAGATTTTCTGTACTCACTGCAAGTTTTTTTTTAATGGAAATCCTACTACATCGTACGGTCTACCCGACATTGTTTACACTACAGAATGCTGTCTACCGGGGCGGACTCAGGCCATTTGACTGGAGGCTACATGCTGCAGTAGTGTTGCTACATAACACCCTTTTCCTTAACGGTGGTTTCCTGTGATGTCAGCAATTTATAGTACTTTAGAATAAGAAAAGGATTTATTTAACCATCCTGTGAATAAACATATTCTGTACACTATCATAATATTCGCGTAACAGATCACCGGGGGGGGGGGGGGTAGTGATATCTTGCGCCACCATAAGAAAGCAATTTACGATACACAAAAAATGTTAAAAATATAAGCAACAGTTGTCAATACGGTGATATTGAATTAGAACACAAAATATTGGCTGTTATTCTCTGCGTAATATTTCTTATAAATTGTATATTCGTGTTAAGTGTATATTTTTTATGGTTGTACTTACTACTGATGTAATGTTTTTAGAATTATTTCAAACTGTTTTGTAATGTCCTCTTAAATTCTATAAAACTCCGACCTCCTGGATAATTGTAGCCTCGCGCCCTCTTATTATACATTCACCAAGGGTATATCGGGTCAGTCGCCCCCGCAGACCCACCTCCTCCTTACTCTGACCCTCATTGTGTTGCGTCATCTAAGGGACTGGACGCGCGAAAACCTTAGCTGATCCTACTGCATGCTAACTGCTGTAGCTGTAATCCTTTTTCGAAACCTGTTTTTGTGTATATGACACACACACACACACATAAATATATATATATATATATATATATATATATA
>BOPN01001805.1:35000-47500 GCA_017312705.2 Penaeus japonicus
TCTAATAAATCGGATATCAGAATTATGATATATATTTTAAGAATAGTTACTGAATTTCTAATAAATCGGATATCAGAATTATGATATATATTTTAAGAATAGTTACTGAATTTCTAATAAATCGGATATCAGAATTATGATATGTATTTCAAAACATGTTATGAAATGTGTCTCCTTTTCATAAATGCCCTAAAGTCTAATAAAGTGAACATCTTTGCTCTCTCTCTCTCTCTCTCTCTCTCTCTCTCTCTCTCTCTCTCTCTCTCTCTCTCTCTCTCTCTCTCTCCTCCCCTCTATCTCCTCCTCCTCCTCCTCCTCCCTATCTCCTTCTCATCCCCTCCCTCTCCTTCCCACTTCTACTCTTTTATTCCCCCACCCCTCGTTCTCCCCTTCTCTCGCGCTCACTCTTCCCTCTTCTCTCCCTCTTTAAAGCCTCCGATGAGTTGATGCGAGCGAGGCTTAGAGGAATGGGGTGTGGGGGGAGGACGGAGGTGGGGGGAAGGGGAGGGGAAGGCAAGTGGGGAGGGGGGGGGATCAGAGAGGATGAGAGAGAGATGAAGGAGGGAGGAAGGGAGGAAGGGAGGGAGGGAGGGAGGAAGGAAGGGAGGAAGGGAGGGAGTTAGGCAGACAAGAGGAGGGACAAGGAGGGGGTGAAAGAATGGATAAGGACAAAGGAAACGGTAGAGAGAAGAGGGAAGAGACGCTGAGGTTGGCCAGAAGGTAGGGGAGGGAGAGGGGGAGGGAAGGAGGGGAGAGAAGAGAGGAGAGGAGAGGAGAGGGGAGGTAAAAGAGGGGAAAGAAGAGGCGAGAGAGGAGAGAGAGGGGATGAACTATGCATTATTCGAGGTGATTAACACAGGATAAGGGAAGCTGTGGGAGGCGCTCAGAGAATTACGTGTTGGGAGATTGAAAACTGAAAATTCATTGAAGTTTTGTACAAGATTAAATACACTGAAGGAAGGAAATTAAGGTAAGGAAATGCAAGGAAATTATTAAGGTAAGGAAATACAAGGAAATGACAGGAGATGAGGGGAAGAAGATAGAGGAATAGGAGAAGTGTGGGAGAAAGGGGAGAAAGAAGAGAAGGAAAAAGAAAAGGGTGAAGAGAAGAATGGGAACGCTAAAAAAAAGATAATAAAATAAATAAGAGGAAGAAGAAAGAGACTCAGAAAAAAAGACAAGAAAATTAAATAGGAGATGATGAAAAGGAGATGAGGACGTAAAGAGAGTCGCGAGAGAAGAGGAGAAAAGGGATAAATAAGGCGGAGAGGGGTATGTGGCCGTGGGAACATCCGTAAGAAGGGAAAATATTAATGACGTCACGTATATCTCAGCAGCGGTACCGCGGAAATGATAAACCTCACAAAAGTAGAAAGAAAAGAAGACCCCGTGATTCTGTTCAGATAGGACTTTACTTTGTGCTATCCGTTGGCTTTAGGGAGAAGAGGAAGAGGATGGAGGAGGAGGAGAAGGAGGAGGAGGAAAGGAAGAGGAGGAGGAGGAGGAAAGAGGAGGAGAGGAGGAGAGGAGGAGGCTGAGGAAGAGGAGGAGGAGGAGGCTGAGGAAGAGGGAGGAGGAGGAGGAGGAAAGGAAGAGGAGGAGGAGGAGGAGGAAAGGAAGAGGAGGAGAAGGAGACTGAGGAGGAGGACGAGAAGAAGGAGGAAGCTGAGGAGGAGGAGGTTGAAGAAATGGAGGAGGGGGAGAAGGAGGAGGAAGAGGAGGAGGAGGAGGAGGAGGAGAGGAGAAGGAGGAGGAGGAGAAGGAGGAAAAGGAGGAGGAGAAGAAGGAGGAGGAGGAGGACGAGGATTAGGATTAGGAGGAGGAGGAGAAGGAGCAGGAGGAAGAGAAGAATTCGAAGAATGATGATAATGATGAGGAGGTGCAGGAGGATGAGAAAGAAGAGGAAGATGAAAATAAGAAGAATTTGAAGGATGATGATGAAAAGGAGGAGGAGGAGGAGGGAAAGGAGAAGAATAAGAAGGATGAGGAAGAAGAAGGTGAGAAGAAGGAGAATGAAAAGAATTATATGAATTATGATGATGATGATGATAAGGAGGATAAGAAGGAGGAGGAGGAGGAAGAAAGGAAAAATAGAAATAAAAATGAATTGTTTCCTCAACTCTCTTCCAAAATTCTTCAATCTATAAGTTCTATTCACACGGGAGAAAAGAGCCTTTATTAATTCAAGTTAGTTTTTCGTCTTGCTAAAGAAAGAAAGAAGCAAAAAACAAAACAAAAAAATGCGTTTACTTGTGTACCTGAAATAAAAATGGTGAAGAAAAACAATTTTTTGACATCTAACATATCGACTTCATAAAATGCTAATGAGGGCTAGAACGCGAGGCAATAAAAGGATAACAGTAATGTTGATGGTGGTGGTGGTGATGATGATTAGGATAATGTTGATAATGATGATAATGATAATCAATGATAATGATTATGATTATAATATCAATAATGATGATTATGATTATAATATCAATAATGATGATTATGATTATAATATCAATAATGATGATTATGATTATAATATCAATAATGATGATTATGATTATAATATCAATAATGATGATTATGATTATAATATCAATAATGATGATAATTCACATAGCTAAAATGATAATGATGGTAATAATGATATTAGTAAGGTAGATATAATGATGCTAATAATGATAACAACAACAATAATACTAAACATACCAGTAATGATAATAATGCTAATAATAATAATGATAATAATAATAACAAAGATGAGAATGATAATAATGATTTGACAATGAAAATAATGTTGATGATGATAAAGATGATAACAATAATAATGATAATGATAAAGATGATATGAATAAAGATTATGATATTGATAACAAAAATAGTAATAATAACGATAGGGATGGAAGATAATGATAATAGCAATAATGATAATAATAATAACAGCAATATAGATGATAATGATAAGAATAAGATTAAGAATGAGAATAAGAATAACAGAAATAATGAAAACAATACTTATTATAATAACAACGAAAATAGCAGTAGTAATAGTAAGAGTAATAACATTTATAACAATAACATTGATAGTAATAAAAGTAATAATAACGATACTGAAGTGATGATATGAAAAATTATAATGATAATATCAATAACAATTATAATGATAATAGTAATTGGAATGAAAATAATGATAATAATAATGATAATAGGAAAAAGGATACTGGTGCTGATAATAACAACAATAATAGCAATATTATTGATAGTGATAATGATGAGGATAATGACAATAAAAGGATAATGATGATAATGATAATGATAATAGTGATAATAATAATGATAATGATGATAATAACAATAAAAACGATAATAACAATAATAACAATGATCATAACAATATCACTAATGATCATGATAAAAAAGATGATGATAACAATGATGATAATAACGAAAACAATCATAATGATAATAGCATTGATAATCATCATCGTAATAATGATAAAATCTTCAGCTGTATTCGACGAGAGATTACAAAGGATTGTTGGCGTTGAATATTGCAATACTGTTAGGAAATTGATATATGACAAAGGTGTGGGGGGAAGAGACGGGGGGGAGAGGGGGGGCGAGACGGAAAAAAGGAGAGGAGAATGAATTAGACAACAGGGGATTAAGAGAAGAAAACACACAGATACATTTCTCGCTCTCTCTCACTCTTTCTCTTTTTCTCTCTTTCTCTGTCTCTGCCTCTCTCTCTCTTTCTCTCTCTCTCTCTCTCTCTCTCTCTCTCTCTCTCTCTCTCTCTCTCTCTCTCTCTCTCTCTCTCTCTCTCTCTATATATATATATATATATATATATATATATATATATATATATATATATGCACCTTTAGCATATTTATATTTATATGATGATCGATATCATAACTTAATGAAAATATTTGATTTCCCTGTCGTAGGAAGAGAGAGAAAGAGAGAGAGGAGAGAAGAAGAGAGAAAGAGGAGAGAGAAGAAAGAACTAGGGTACACTGCCTCTGAAAATATGCAACTCCCAATAGAGAGAGAAGGAAAAAGTTAAAGGATTCGGTATACTGTTTCTTTCAGACGTCTGGTAGGGTTCCTTGCTTTCATTGTCTATTTGTCTATCTATCTATCTATCATTATACATTTTTTCCCTTTTTTATCGTTCTCTTTCTCTCTGCTTTTTTTCTCTCTGTTCTACTATCTCTCTCTCTATCTATCTGTCTATATCTCTCGCTCTATCCTTCTTTCTTTCTCTCTCTGTCGATCTCTCTCTCTCTCTCTATTCTCTCTGTTGCTCTCTTGCTCACATTCTCTCTCTCTCTCTCTCTCTCTCTCTCTCTCTCTCTCTTTATATATATATATATATATATATATATATATATGTATATATATATATATATATATATATATATATATATATATATATATATATATACATATACATACACACACACACACACACAACACCAAAAAAAAAAAAAAAAAAAAAAAACAAAATACCAATACTATTTCCGACAAACGCAACCCGCCTAAAAAACAGACAACAACAGAACAAACCGTTACCGGGAAGAGAAGCTGAAATACCACTCTGTGATGCAGCTGAACATGCCTCCACTAGTGGTCTCGGCCAGGTACCCGGATTAAAGGAGAGGCGAGAACCCCCTTTGGCGTTGCTTAACTAATAACCTGAACTTGTTTTGATCACGCGGCGTTGAGAATTTCCTTCTTCTTTTTGTTGTTGTTGTTGTTGTTTTGGCTTTTTTGTTGTTGTTGTTGTTTTTTGAGATAATTGTTGTTGTTTTTTGTTGTTGTTGTTATAACTATCATTGTCATTATCATCATCATTATCATTATTGTTATCATTAATATCATCATCATTATCATTGTAATTATCATAACTATTATCATTGCTATTATCATTATCATTATTATTAGTATAATTATTATCATTATCCTTAGTATCCTTATAATCATCATTGTTCTTATCATCATCATTATCATTCTTATCAATATAATCGTTATCATAATCATATTTAATGTGTGGAAGCAAAATTAACGAAAGCGCATTAATTTAATTGTTTCCTTTCTGTTTTACTTTGTTTTAAACTTCTCGTAAGTTCAGACACAAGTGTTGCTTTCCCTAAAGTATGAATCTTAAATATACTGTATGTTTTCCAAATAAACAATAACAGAATAATAAAAAAAAAAAAACAGACAGACACCTTACAGACTATCCATAACCCCAAATAATTAAACAAAATGAAGATATCTATATCTATAAAGAAGATATCTATAAAAAGAAAAATAGATATCCATAACACCCACCTTAATATACAAACAGCATGCGAAAGAACCTCTCCTGAAGGTGGAGTCCGAGAATAAAGTCCGAGAGTAAATTCCGAGAGTAGAGTCCGAGAATAAAGGCTCATGGGGCTTCATCAGTGTGAACCTTTTTACCCGAAGCTTCAGTAATGTACCGACGAGGGACGGCTACGCGCTTGGATGAGGTTTCAGGGGTCCAGGGATTTGAATTTTGTGAGAGTTTTATATACTTTTTTTTGTGCGTTTATAGGCAGGATGTAAGGGAGGATATGAAGCATCTGTTTAACGTGAATATCGGCTGATTGAGAAAAGGAAATAAACACCGGGTTTGTTAAACACCAAGTCAAAAAGTCTTTTAATTTTATCTAAAAGAGATGAAATGAAAAGGCTTTTGGCTTAGTAGAACGAGAGATCTTTCTTATATCAATGTACGAATGAATGGAATACGAACCTATTATACGGCTCTTGCAGAATTTCTGAACAAAAATTGATAACAAACGGAGTGAGACAAACAGACCAGATGTTTCCGCATCTTTGCACAGCTTGTCTCGAAAGAATTTTCATGAAAATAAACAGAGAAATTTAAGGAGGTAAATAAAAGTGCGGAACACTCAGTGATCTCAAGTAGATGAGCTTGAAAAAACAAGCATGAAAATGAAAAGAACGAAAATGAAAGTAAGTGTTTGACAGCAATATCAGGAATAACATAATATTAAGCTTTAAACTACGTATGTCCAGTCTTTCATTATACTAGTTAATGTACCCATATGTATGTGTGCGCGTGTGCACACACACAACTCATACACACACACACACACACACACACACACACACACACACACACACACACACACACACACACACACACACACATATATATATATATATATATATATATATATATATATATATATATATATATGTTTGTGTGTATTGCATAAATAAAATCTTGACATGATTAACTAGATACAGCTCTTTATATTAAAATCAAGCAATGTTTGATCCGTCAAAAAAGTCCTGTCAAGACTTTCTCACACTAACAACAACAAGCTCCGGCAATTAACCCAAATCTCAAAGAGAATAAACCAAAGAAAAGAAAATCCAAAACACACACACACACATAAACAAATCGAGATGGAAAAAATCACCAGTCAAAAAAAAAAAAAAAAAAAAAAGAATCAAGAGCGGAAACAAAAGACAGTCGGCGGGTCGGATCGTCGTGGCGGCAGCGGCAGCGGCGGCGGCGGGAGCGGTCATGCGGAAGAGCGGCTTTCACTTACGTTCTATATCCTACGCGTCCTCGACCTCTTTCTTCACATTTTCCCTTTTCATTCGTGGGAGGAGTGTCCTTGAAGACGATGTACGGCTGTAGTTATTGACGGATGGAGGTTACTGACCTGTCTGTGTTGCGGGTTTTTTGTTTTTCTCTTTGGGGAAAGTGTGTACATAAACATAAAACACACACACACACACACAAACACACACACACACACTCACACACACAATCACACACACACAAACACACACATGTATATCTACATACCTACATGCATTGATACATAGGAAAGATAATTAATATTCTGAAACATCCGAATTATGATATCAACCAATGACAAAGAATTACATAGACGATTTTCTTTTACTCCCAATACACCGACAATCATCATAACAGCTGTACTTATCCTTACCGATATCATCTGCAGAACAGATCCACTAATTATATCTATATCTTCCACAGGCACGATCAACGCACAGCTGTTTAAGGGGTGACTCAGGTAAGACAACAGTTTCATATTCGTTGTCCATAGATTCAGAGAGGAGAAAATCTATAGATCATTTACAGAAAGGTTGTAAGACTATTACTAATGTTATTACGACTTATGCGGGGTTTCTTGTAACTTTTCTACTAAATTGTTATTATATTACTGATAGCGGTATTGTTAGGGATAATTGTAATATGATGATGATGATAGTAATAAGGACAATGATACTGATAAGCATGATGATGATAATGATAATAGTAAAAATAATAACAATAATGATGGTGATGGTGATAATTATAGTGAAAATAATGATGATATTAATGATAATGGTAATAAGATAATATTGATAGTAATTTTTAAAATCATGAGGATATTAATTGTGATGATAATAGTAATGATAACAAAAACGATATCAATAAAAAAAACACACACAAAAAAAATAATAAAACTAATGATAACAAAAATAATAATAACAAAAATAATGATAATACTGATAATAATAGTAATTATCACCCTTTATTCGGGAAACTATTTTCATTTTCTGAACAATTATTCATAATGGAATATATTTATCACTTGCTCCATATAACCAGTGTGATTGTAATACTACTTGCTTATCTATATATTATATCAAGGTCTATGATATTACTTTATTATAGATTTATTTTCGTCAATTGTGAAAGGGAAACGCGAGCCACTGATAACTTAAAAGTAACAGAAAAATGAATGCAAGAAACAATTTTCAAATTATTTATCATTCATTAATAACTATGCATACGCTACATTATCATTAAATGAAGGATGCCCAACACGCTCACCCTATTCACTTATGATTCCGCATTACATGACAATCTCACCACTATTATGATAACACTTACTCCCCAAATACTCATTTCAAAGTAGTCATTTCAGCAATATTCATTTCACAATATTCAGTCACGTTTCCCGTATTATTTCAGAGTTCGAAATGTACAATTTTAGTCTTATCAGTTTAGCACATATCTATTTTGTTATATAATTCAGTGATTTAGTTATTTAGCACTTTATATACCTATATCCAGATCTGTATCTATTTCGTTATATAGTTGTTATTTAATTATTTAGCACTTTATATATATATATATATATATATATATATATATATATATATATATATATATATATATATATATGTGTGTGTGTGTGTGTGTGTGTGTGTGTGTGTGTGTGTGTGTGTGTGTGTGTGTGTGTGTGTGTGTGTGTGTGTATGTATGTATATATATAGATTTGTATCTGGAATATCTAATGACAAAGGAGCAAAAAGGGTCAAAAGCTCATTCTTTTCTGCCGGTGGTGAACATCTACCTTTCTATGCAGCTGTTTAGGTCTAAGAAAGTTGCTACAGCCAATAAGAACTTTGCTAGTTATGTCAAGCTTTCTTGCGTGTGGGAATATTCACCTTTACTGACGAGGATAATCATCTTTTACTCTCCCATACAGCAGTATTCTTGTATTCTTTAGTATTCATATCTTGTATATAGATAATCATTTGTATCTACATACGGTTACGTTAATCAGTTATAATGATGATAATAATGATAATGATAAAAACAATGATGATAGAAATAATGATAATGATAAAAACACTGATGATGATAATGAAAACGACAACAGGGATAAAGGTAATAGTGATAATTATAATGATGATAATTACAATAGTAAAGATAAAGAATGATAAAATGAATAGTTATTATTATAATAATTTGTACTATCATTGTTATCCTCATTATTGTTATCATCAATATTACTATTATCATCCTTAGTATTTCATTATTTATCATTATTTTCATCGTAATTATTGCTATTATTACTTTTATTATCATTATCATTGTTATCCTTATTATCATTATCATTATTATTATCATTATCATTATTATCATCATTGTTATTGTTTTAATTGTTATCATCATAATGATAATGATTATCATTATTATCATTGTCCTTATCATTATCCATGATATCATTATAATGATCATTTTAGTTATCATTATCATTACCCTTATCTTTTTATCATTATCATTCGTAACAACAACAGCAATAATGATAACGATGACAATAATCATAAAGGTGATAATTATAACATTAATCTCGAGGCCTTAGGCTTATGCGTTTGAAAACCCCGGCATTGCGACCATTCAAAGCCGGAATCGCCCCGGCGTGAATGGGTTAATAAAAACAAAAATAATAAAGAAAACAAATATAACAGTACTGATGATGATGATGATGATAGAAATCAAAGAAAAAAAAATCAAAGAGGTGATTCTTTTTTCATATTTCAATATTTTCGATCTTTTTTTCATATTTTCGTGTTTTTTTCTTCTTTCCATATTCTATTTTTTTTCTTTCTCCTCTTATCATTATCCTTCTCTATCTCTCTTTCTCACGCTTTCTTTTTCTTTCACGCACTCTTCTTTTTCTGTCTCACACTATTTCTTTCTTTCTTTCTCCCCCCCCTCTCCCCCCCCCCCTCTCTCTCTTTCTCTCTCTCCCACCCTCCTTCCACCTTTCTCTATCTTTCTGTCTCTAACTCTCACTCTCTCTTTCATTCCCTCCCACTCCCCCCTTCCCCCCCTCTCTCTCTCTCTCTTTACCTCCCCTCCCCTCTGTCTCTCTTCTCTTTCTCTCTCTCTCCCCTCTCTTTATTTCTATCCACCCCCGCCTCCCTCCCTCCCTCTTTCTCTCTTTCTCTCTCTCTCTCTCTCTAACTTCCCTCCCCTCTGTCTCTCTTCTCTTTATTCCTATCCCTCCCCACCTCCCTCCCTCTCTCCCACACCCCTCTCTCTCTCCTCCCCTTGTTTCTATTTCCCCACATCTCTCTCCCTCCCTCCCTTCCCTCCCTCCCCCCCTTTCTTCCTTTTTTTCCCTCTCTCTCTTTCTTCCTTTCCCCCGCGAGACCAGCAGTTTAACCTTGATATTCACTGCGTCGTTCTCACGCCCTGGGAAGTCTCGGGAGATATACTAATGACACAGGGAATGTGTGAGGGTGTGAGGGGCTTTTGTCTTCTGGAGGTGGCAGTGTTGAGGTCACGGGGCTGGCACGGATGATTCATGGGGGGACTGAATCTGTGAAGGACATGTGGCCATCTGTGTCCTTTTTTTTGTATGTATTTTTTTTCCTGCCTTTCTCTCGTAACCCCTTTTCTTGTTCTTCTCTTTTTCTTTCTTTCTCTCTCTCTTTTTCTCTCTTTCTCTCTCGCTCTTCCTCTCTGTCTTTCTCTCTCTCTCTCTCTCTCTCTCTCTCTCTCTCTCTCTCTCTCTCCTCTCTCTTTCTATCCCTCTCTCGATCTCCCTCTATCTTTCTCTCTCTCTCTTTCCCTCCGTCACCCTCTCTCTCTGTTTCGTCTCTCTCTCTGTTTCGTCTCTCTCTCTCTCTCTCTCTCCCTTTCTCCATCACTCCGTCACCCTCTATTTTTTTCTCTCTCACTCTCTCTCACTCTCTCTCTCTCCCTTTCTCTCTTTCCTCCCCCCCCCTCTCTCTCTCCCTTCCTCCCTCCTTCTCTCTCTCTTTCTCTCTCTCTCTCGCCTACTCTCACACACACACACACACCCATACCCACTACATGTATTTAACATGACTATGTTTTAAATTCTTATATCTTTTCTCTGGCTTTTATGGTGAATAACACTAACATGTTGTTTAGCCTCTTTATGCAAATTTAAAGTTACATGCAGTATGCATGAGGCAGTCATGAATAAACTTCCATGCCACAGGAGAGAGCTCATGATAACATTGCTAAACTTGGCTTTCCATTTTTTTATAGATTAAAGATTAGTGATTAGAAGGGTATTGGGAGTAGTGATATGAAAGAATATATTTTTATGAAAACAAACAAACATAATAGTAATTTATTGGAATCACAATACGCATATGTAAGTGAGGAAAGATAGATAACAAAGAGAAAGATAATTAAACACGGTGAATGGTGACCGTAGACTTTTCCCAATAATATTTTCTCGCTGGTTGCTATGTCAATCTCACTCTTTGTTTATCTCCCCTATATATCTTTATATGTAAACAAACACACATGCTTTCACATACACACATCATCACAATCAACATTATCACCATCATCTCCACCATAAGCCTTTATTCACTGTCTACTATAGGACAAAGGCCTTTCCCAACCCACTTTAAAATCTGCCTTTTGCGATATGTTAATGACTCTTTGCTTTTCTTGAAAATTCCTATGGCCACCTTCCAAATAGCCTCCTATTATTACGTTTTCCATGTCTTCTGTTTGTATACCCATTATCGATTTCTACTTTACCATTTGAATTCTTTATTTTTTTTTTCTCTCTGGTCCATTAATGATTTTCCAAAGTCTTGAATTATGTTATGATATCAAAAACATTCAATTCAAATGTTTCGCTTTAAGCAACATACTGGCATATTGCACTACAATGTCATATATAGATAACTGAGAACTTTCTAGCTTATCGTAATCTCTTACATTGTTATTCGAGTTTTTTGGTTATCTGTTAACATTTGTCCTGAATAAACAAGTTATCTTTACAATCACGGTATTTTTAACTCAGACCTTATTTGTCAGTGCCTGTGAACAAACATGTACGTGTAATAATTGAATACCAAACGGGAGAAGAGATCAAATAGAAATGATTAGTTTTCGATAAGATTTCACCATTCCCTGTATAACAAAGGAAATCAAAGGAGGTTTTATCTTTTTCTTGTATGTAAGTGGCTCAGCTATGTTTGTTTATCTATCTCCCAACCCAGACATATTAATTTGATCTGTAGAAACGCCGAGTATATGTTTATTTTCAATAGCTACAAACCATTTTTTTTTTAAATCATGTAACGTAGGATTAAAAAAAAAAAAAAAAAAAAAAAAAAAAACATGCGTTCATAGTCCTCGTATAGTGGATGCACTACACGGAAGGTTCTCGAAAATAAACAAACAAAATTATGCGATGGAATTCAACCACACCACAATCGCTTACAATTGGAAACATTTAAAGTAAAGTGAATTTCCTTCAATATGTAATTACAAAATCATATCCTCTCATTGCAAATATACCTCGGAAACTAATAACCAAAAGCTGAGAAGATAGAGAAGATGAAAATAATCATGAAATAACACATAAAAAGATGATGTTACTAGACTAATAATGGCGTATTATGATGACGAAAGATGCGCTACCTCTAAGTGATATTGTACTTCTTAATAAAAGGTTATTGAAGATGCTACAGGAAGGCTTATGTTATGATTAAGTATATCTAGAGTCATATATACATAGGAACAGCGACAGAGAGGTATATGTAATTTATTACCTACCATACGCCTACGTATATACAATGATACATGTGCACATATTTTCCGAGGAGGATATTGATGGTGAAATAAATGA
>BOPN01001805.1:62500-65000 GCA_017312705.2 Penaeus japonicus
GTTGCTATTCATGATAAGATGGACGATCAGTGTTGCTAATAGTGGAAAGAAATATGATGGCTAAATAATAAGGTAAATATTATAGTGATAAGATGATGAAAGTAATGATGATGAGCATGATAGTACCAGAAACCCCAAGGCTCGAAAATCCATAGCCAACCCACCCATAAATTATCATCCCAATCCATCAGGAATATATATGCAATTCTGCTGACAAGTTAAGAAAACAATGATAATGAAAACTAAAACAAACAAACAAATGCAGACCTAATAGAAAACTATCAACAGAGAAACAGCACACATGTTCTCATCAATTTTATTTTGTAAACCAACACAAATAACATACCAAAGAGACATTACCACCAAACAACACTGACCAAAACAACGATTCGAACAGCGTGACAGAAAAAAAATCGAAGACAAAACCTCCCAACCAAGCAGAGGACGTGACTATATAAACTACATTGCACAAAGAAATTAATAGCTTCATTCTGCATATAGATCGACAAGCACACAATAGGACACGGATCATCTATAGAAAGGATGATATATGAAGATGCATGAGCTGTAGCTTCATAAACAACGGAAGTGCGATCAGGAACAGGTTTATATCCTCTGCTAAGACAGATGATATGAAAAGTGAACAATAAGTTAGTTAATGACTAATATGTTAATGAAAATGAATGAATGATAAGTTTAAACATAAATTATAAGTTTAAAAATGAATGATAAATTTAGAAATGAATGATAAGTTTAAAAATAAATGATAAATTTAAAAATGAATGATAAGTTTAAAAATGAATGATAAGTTTAAAAATGAATGATAAACTTAAAAATGAATGGATTGATAGTGAATAAGAGAATGGATTGATAGTGAATAAATTAATGAAACAATAATGAATAAATGAATGAAGCAATAGTGAATAAACGAATGAAACAATAGCGAATAAATGAACGAAACAATAGTAAACAAATAATTGAAGCAATAGTAAACATAAACAAATTAATAAAACAACAGTAAACAAATAAATCAAATCAATAATCAGCGAATGAATGAATAAAAGAGGCCTAAGAAAAAGAGAGGAGAAAGAACATATAATAATCCTATTAATATGCGTCAATGAAGGGTGTCCCAGCGGTACTGCTAATCAGCACAACAAAGACTAGGATGAGAAAAGAGAAAAGGTCTAAGGAATGTTCCATTAACATGTGTAAATAGGTTTATATAGATGGTGTATACAGGCGGTGTAGCATAATAAGGTCATAGGTATAACGAAATATCGGTGATAATTGTAGTTAAGGCATAATAAAAGTAATGCAAAGATATCGCTTAGTTTATTATGTTCATGAAAATAAGAGACCAGTGTTTGTATGTGTGTCGAATCAAATCTGATAATGAATGATTAATACATATTCCAAGTCAGATAGAGGGGGTGAGATTAAAGCGAAGGTGGAAGAAGAAAGAGAGAAAGAGGAACAAACCAATAAATAGCATGGATACAGAGAAAGAGAAAGGAGGTAGAGAGAGAGAGAGAGCAACGAGAGATAAAGAGCGTGGTAGAAAGAGAGAGAAGTTAGAAGCAAGAATAAAGAGAGAAAAAGGGACAAGTACAGTGAAAGAGAGAGAGAGAGAGAGAGAGAGAGAGAGAGAGAGAGAGAGAGAGAGAGAGAGAGAGAGAGAGAGAGAGAGAGAGAGAGAGAGAGAGAGAGGGAGAGAGAGAGAGAGAGAAAACCTTCCTGGAATATAGATCACTCACAACACATCGAAAAAACTGACACACGATCATTGCTACAACAGGAAAACACACAAAAAAAGTAACAACACATAAACTGTCACATTTCAATCAGCAATCTGTCAAAACCAAAGCATTTCCATCTTAGAAACAATAATGCACTCTCTATAAAACCTACTAAGTCTCCCTTGAAGACTAGATCGACCGTAATATCACCACAGCACGGAAGATGATTGGATCCCAAATAAAAATACATAAGACACCCCAAAAGAGGATTGAAGAGGATTGCCAAGAGATGCTTAGTTTTAGCGACATTAATAACCATCGCTTTTGAAGGAAGAACGTGCTATACTGGAAGCCTTTACGAATTAATACGGCAAGGCGAAAGCCACTGTGATCATGTTGTACTCTAACAATATCCTGGGAGCAGGAAGGGGCGAATAAGAGAGAGAGAAAGAAAGAAAGATGGAGAGAGAGAGAGAGAGAGAGAGAGAGAGAGAGAGAGAGAGAGAGAGAGAGAGAGAGAGAGAGAGAGAGAGAGAGAGAGAGAGAGAGAGAGAGAATGAGAGGTAAGGAGAGAGAATGAGAGGAAGGAGAGGTAAGGAGAGAGAGAATGAGAGGAAGGAGAGAAAGAATGAGAGGTAAGAAGAGAAAGAGATAGAGAAAGAGAGAGAGAGAGAGAGAGAGAGAGAGAGAGAGAGAGAGAGAAATAGAGAGAGAGAAATAGAGAGAGAGAAAGAGACAAGCAGACAAACAGAGATAAAGAA
>BOPN01001805.1:80000-82500 GCA_017312705.2 Penaeus japonicus
TTTTTTCCTCCTCCTCCTTCTTCTTCTCCTCTTTTCCTTTTATCCTCCTCCTCCTTCTTCTTCTCCTCTTTTCCTTTTTTCCCCTCCTCCTCCATCTTCTCCTCCTCTCCCTTTTCTTCTCCTCATCCTTCTTCCTTTTCCTCAAAGACGACTGCTACTTTCTTGACTCGCAAATAACATGAGTATTATTATTAGTCATGGTCAAGGGGGAAGCCATGAGAAACCTATACTAATAATCTCAAGAAGAATGAGGAAGGACAGATAATGATTGCAATGTTTTTTTTTCACTTCTCATGATATAGATATTTTATTATATATCTCAAAATCGCAACTGTGTGGAATGCGTCAGTGTAGATGATAGTTTAAATGGCGTGTTGTTTATGGGTTAATGAAGAAAAATAATAAACTTTAATAATCTTTATTGGTTAATGATAGTAATCTTTATGTTTAATAATAATAATCTTTATGTTTAATAATAATAATCTTTATGTTTAATAATAATAATCTTTATGTTTAATAATAATAATCTTTATGTTTAATGATAATAATCTTTATGTTTAATAATAATAATCTTTATGTTTAATAATAATAATCTTTATGTTTAATAATAATAATCTTTATGTTTAATAATAATAATCTTTATGTTTGATAATAATAATCTTTATGTTTAATAATAATAAGCTTTATGTTTAATGATAATAATCTTTATGTTTAATAATAATAATCTTTATTTCTAATGATAATAATCTTTATGTTTAATGATAATAATCTTTATGTTTAATAATAATAATCTTTATTTCTAATGATAATAATCTTTATGTTTAATAATAATAATCTCAATAATCTTTAATAATCTTTATGTGTTAATGAAGAAAAGTTGTCATGAGTTTATTATCGTTGTGCTTTGAGTTGTAGTAATTTGAAATTTGAAATGTGGTAAAGGGGAGAATGAACTAAACGCTAATTAATAGTTGGCATTGATAAATCTAATCGATCAAGTGGTGATTTGTCTTCCCTAGGCGATGTTTGTGTCATTTTTGGCTTATTCTTCTCTTTCCTGGTTATTCCCTCTTTCTTTTGTATACCTATTGCATCACAGACTATTATAATTTGGTTTTCTTTCTGCTTTTCTCTTTGATTTCATGTTTCTTACTATTTATGTCTATCCATTTTCTTTCATTTGTTTATTTTTATTTACTTTTATTTTATTTCTTTGCTTTTCCCTGAATATATTCCTCACCATAAGATATATTTCTGTTAAAAAAAAAGTTTTCATTCTGTTTTTATTTATTTATTCGTTTATTATTTTTCACTATTTTTCAACATCATCTTGAAGGTTAAGATGAGATCTGAAGGAAATGCCATATTATGACAAAGCTTTAATCAAAGTGTTATAAATGAAAATAAATTACGTTTTTTTATACAATCACCTCATTAAACACTGCTCACACTCTTCCAAAGTCCCACTGGACATCCACCATGACAAAGCTCTCCTACACCCACATCAATATATGCATCATCATAGTTCACTTCAGCGTCTTCAGTGTCCTGAATCTCATCTTTATCAACAATTAAGGTCCTACTTCTCTGCAAATGACAGCTCCTCATGCTCCTCATGCTCCTCAAACACCTTCAGTATATGCAACACTCTCATCATGATCATACCCTATTGTATATATCTCAAGACCAGCTGTTTCCCATCCAGGATAGGTCTGAGCAACCCTATATTGCAGTGATGTTCTCAAGTTGCAAGGTATTTCACAGATGGCCAATTATAGGGAATCTATAGCCAGACACTATGGTGGTTCGGTTGTCATTGTTCTCTTGAATCCCAGTTCAACTTGGAGAAAGAACATCACTATAAACAACAACACTAGTAAGAACAACAAAAGTAGAAAGAAGAAGAACACTAGATAGAACAACAACAGTGGAAAGAAGAACACTATCTGAAAATTATAAAATACATAAGCTCTGTATTACATAACCTAAAATAAATAGCAAAAATAATAAGAATAAAATTGTTGATGATAATAATGGGAAAGTCTGATAATGCGAATAGGAATTACATCAATAGCAATATTATCATGATGATAATAAGATTGAAATGTTAAGGCTAACAATAGTAAAAGCAGAATAATAATACTGATGGAAGTAATGATAAAAGTGAAAACAAAAACAACAGTAATAGCAGCAGCTGTGGTAATAATGGTAATGTTAATAATAAAAATAATGATAATAATATAACAGTAACTATAATTATAATAATAATGATAAAGAGAGAATGGACACGATAAAGAAGAGAGGATGAATGCCATATTTGATGGCAATATGATCGCCCATGGAAATGGTAATTTGATAATGGTATTGATTCTGGATAAAAAAAAAAGGAAGCGACGGACGGACAGAGAGAGAGGGTTGAGAGAGAGGGAGAGAGAGAGAGAGAGAGAGAGAGAGAGAGAGAGAGAGAGAGAGAGAGAGAGAGAGAGAGAGAGAGAGAGAG
>BOPN01001805.1:87500-95000 GCA_017312705.2 Penaeus japonicus
GATGAAAACTGGCAGAATATCTCCGTAGAGTTTACAACACTCTCAATTTGATAACTAAATATAATAATGATGTGGTATAGTTATTATCATTCTCATAATTAATCAATATCATTCTTATAATCATCCTCATCATTAATATTATTCCAGTAATCATCCTTATCATCAATATCATGATTACCAGTATAATTCACTATCACTAACAATATCATCTTAATTACCATTATAATTACAATTTTCATCGTAATTATCATTGACCATTATAACTACAATTTTCACCGTAATTATCATTCCCATCATCCTCATTACAATAGAAATAACACAAGGCTTTACAAAAAATGAAAGCAAAAAGAACTTGGCAGAGAAGACGAAGAAAAATGACGTAATGTTTGCATACCCAGGAGTCGGCGGTCCCGAGAGAGATTGTGTGTGTCAGGTTGATAAAGGAGTCTGTTGTCGGAATATAGGATACGGATAAGCTTTCCTACACCTGCGAGCGGGAACATGTGATTGATATATCTGTGGGTCGATAAATATTCCTTTTATGCCTTTACACACGTATAGGCATATGTATATACATACACAAATACACACACGCCATCATAGCAACACATATCCACATATCGTATAAAACATTTCTGTGTGTGTGTGTGTTTGTGTGTTTATAATATATATATTTATATATATATGTATTTCTATATAAAATAAAAAAGACACTTCGACCTTATTCAGATCATGATGGCGATAAAGATAGATACAGTGCATTATTCTTAACAATAATCATGATAACAAACTAAAAAATTATAACAGTAGCGATAGTGGTAAGGAGGTGTGATATGAAGATGATGGTGATGATTGCACTTCTTCCTATAAATCTGCTGAAAAGGATAATGGCAATTGTAATAAAATCATAGTATTATGAAATAATTATCTTTAACGATTTCAATAATGATGATGATACCGATAATAATGATCAGCAATAATGATTATAGAAACAATGATAATCATTCTAATGTTCATGAGAACAGCGCTAATTATTATTATAAACATAATTATGGTTATAGCAATGGTAATGATGATATCCCACCTACTACCAATGATAATGATGATAATGATAATGATAATGATGATGAGGAGAATGATAATGATGATAACGATAATAGAGATAATGATGATAATGATAACGTTAAGGATAATGATAATGATGAATGATAATTATAATGATGCTGATAAAATTTATCGCAATAATGCTGATAGTAATGATGATAATGGAAGTAACGATGGTAAAATGGAGATAGTGATAATGATAACAATGGACATGATTATAATATTACATTTTTATATTATCATTATTATTACATGTACAATGAATAACAATAGAAATGCAGAATATTGCAGAAAAATGATGAGACATGTAAATGAAATTTGGCAGAACATCTCCGTAGAGTTTACAACACTGTCTATATGATAACCAAATATAATATTGTATAATTATTATCATTATCATCATTAATCAATATCATTCTTATAATCATCCTCATCAGTGATATTATTCCCGTCATCATCCTTATCATCAATATCATGATTACCAGTATAATTCACTATCACTAACAATATCGTCTTTATTACCATTATAATTACAATTTTCATCTTGATTATCATTGACCATCATAACTACAATTTTCACCGTAATTATCATTCCCATCATCCTCATTACAATAGAAATAACACAAGGCTTTATAAAAGAATGAAAGCAAAAAGAGCTTGGCAGAAAAGACGAAGAAAAATGACGTAATGTTTGCATACCCAGGAGTCGGCGGTCCCGAGAGAGATTGTGTGTGTCAGGTTGATAAAGGAGTCTGTTGTCGGAATATAGGATACGGATAAGCTTTCCTACACCTGCGAGCGGGAACATGTGATTGATATATCTGTGGGTCGATAAATATTCCTTTTATGCCTTTACACACGTATAGGCATATGCATATACATTCACAAATACACACACGCCATCATAGCAACGCATATCCACATTTCGTATAAAACATTTCTCTCTTGCTCCTTCGATCTTTTCTCTCTCTCACTCTCTCTATCTCTCTCACTCTCTCTCTCTCTCTCTCTCTCTCTCTCTCTCTCTCTCTCTCTCTCTCTATATATATATATATATATATATATATATATATATATATATATATATATATATATATATATATATATATGTGTGTGTGTGTGTGTGTGTGTGTGTGTGTGTGTGTGTGTGTGTGTGTGTGTGTGTGTGTGTGTATGTATATTTCTCTCTCCTTCTCTCTCTCTCTCTCTCTCTCTCTCTCTCTCTCTCTCTCTCTCTCTCTCTCTCTCTCTCTCTCTCTCTCTCTCTCTCTCTCTCTCTTACTCTCTCTCTCTCTCTCTCACCTTCTCTCTCTCACTTTCTCTCTCTCTTGCTCCATCTTTCTCTTACACTCTCTCTCTCTCTCTTTCTCTGTGATCCCCTCCGTTTCTCATTTTCCGTTTGGTTTAGTATAAACTTTGATTACATAGAAATAGCGCTCATAAACACACACACACACACACTCAAACACACACACACACACACACACACACAAACACACTCAACACACACACACAAACACACTCAAACACACACACACACACTCTCTCTTGGTCCCATAATGTGTGAGTTGACATCATAATCTACTTAAAGTCTTCACTAAAACCATCTAACTCTCCTGCTGAGACTATGAGGAAATTCTCAGCAAGAGGGAGAAGTAAAGTGTAAAAGGGGTGGTAGTGAGAAAGTGATGATAATAACTTTAAAAATTATATTAAAAAGGATGAAAATGATGATACTAATACTGATAACGGTAAAAAAAGGATGATTAAATGATGTGATAACAATGTTAATGGTGATGATTGTAATGATAAAAATGATGGTAATAGTAATAATGATAATGATAATAATTATTATATGAATGATAACATTGATGATGATACTGATAATGATTATAAAGATAGTAATAACATGATAATGATGATCATAGTAGTGATGATGATAATCCAAATGATAGCAATAATAATGACGATAATGAAAATGATAATAATAGCAAAAAATGACAATGATAACAACAAAAATGATGGCAATAATAATAATAACAATAATGATATCAATCATTATAATACTAATAGTAATAACAACGATAGGAGTAATGATGGCAATAATTATGATAACAACAATAATAATAATGATAACAATATCAATAATAATGATGATAATGATAACAAAAGTAATAGTTCGTACTGGCGAAAAATCTCATACTTAATTATAGACCTCACACGGTTCCAATTCAAAGACCCAATAAACTGGTCTCTTGGCGTGGGTAACCGACCCGATAAATATCTATCATATTCCCTTAGTAACCTTTAGCTAAGTCCTGATAACACACGACAAACCAATAAACGTGACTTAATATAATTATACTCCCACTTCAGCATCAGTAATAATCTCACTGATAGTAGGTCAAGGGTAATATTATTCATTCTCATCATGATAGTGTTATCAATATACTTATCTAAATGATCAATATCCTAACTCATTCCTGTCATTATCATAGGTATCTTTATCATAGTCAATATTATAATTATCGTTATATCATAATATGCTATTACCTCGTCCAACGTTACTGTGAAATGGCCATGATATTTACACCGATTTTCGCTAAAAAAAAAAAAAAAAAAAAAAAAAAAATTGGTCGTTTTTTTCATGATTTCCTGTTGTTGAAAAGTGATAATGTATTAGCGATAACGATAACCTATACTTGAATTTTCTGAATATCTTAGCTGAATCTGTATATCTGTATATCTATTGATCTCTCTCTCTCTCCCTCTCTTTATATATATATATATATATATATATATATATATATATATATATATATATATATATATATATATATATATATATATATATATATATATATATATATATATATATATATATATATATATATATATATATATATGTATATATATGTATATATATGTGTATATATAGATAGATAGATAGATAGATAGATAGATAGATAGATAAAGATATATATGTATATATACGTATACACAGACACACACACACACATACACACACACACACACACACACACACACACACACACACACACACACACACACACACACACATATATATATATATATACATACACACACACACACACACACACACACACACACACACATGTGTATACATTTAAACACACGTTTCTCTATCCATAAGTAAATAAACAGAACTAAGACACACTAACCCTATTCTAATTGTCAATTCAAAACACCGCTAATGCAACTGTTTAAACGTACACTCAAGAAATCATTGCATCGGAAATTCAACTTCAGAATTCACCAGAGGAACTTAACACTAGAAATGAAACTGTGATTTTTTTGTGTGTGTGTGTGTGTGTGTGATAAAAATGTCAAACATGAGAACAAATAATCTATAAGATAAAAACAATGGTGTGTACAACGATTATGAAAATGATACGCGTTATCTCCTGAAACAGACTTTTAATATCATGAACGTTATCGGAAAATTAAATCATGCAGACGATGAAAGAAATCTTGAAAGAATGGCTCGAAAATAAATATTTACGCAAGGGTTATTTTCACAGCAGAATGAAGAATCGACCTTTGCTCTAAGCTTGTTTATATTTCGCCGTTCTTTTCACCGTGGTCCTTTCTCGCCGTAAAACTTCCTCTCTTTTTTTATTTTTCTGCAATGCACTTCACGTTTGCAAGCTAGAAACCACAGGCTAGTTGCAAGCACTTTTAAAGAGAAGGTTGTCGATTTTTTTTTTTTTTTTTTTTTTTTTTTTTTTTTTTTTTTTTTTTTTTTTTTTTTTTTTTTTTGGTTACTATGCTGTTGCTTTTGCTATCATGATCATTATCATTATTATAGTTGTTATTATCATCATTACTATTATCGTTGTTATCATTGTTATCATCATTGCTCTCATCATTATCATCATCATTATTACTCTCACTGATTATTGCTGATTATTTTATGGTAATTGTTGTTATCGTTAGTGCTATCATTATTATCATATGTTTTATGGTTATAATGATTATTGTGATGATGGTGAATTCTGTTTTTGTTATCATCATTCTCATTGTCACTGTTATTATTTTGATCATTGCATTTTTATTATCACTATTATTATTAACATATTGATACAACTGATATTATCTTAACCATTATTTTTATTGTGACTTTTATTATTATGATGACGATGGTGATGATGATGATATTCTTACTGTTATCATCCTCATTATTATCAGCATTATCATTATCATTGTTTTTGTTATTGTCATTATTACTATTACTATCATCAGCATCATTGTCATTATTACTATTACTATCATCAGCATCATTGTCATTATTATCATTATGATAATCGCTATTATTATCATTATCATCATCTTTATTATCATCATTATTGTTGTTGTAATTCTTTTCCGGCTATCCCTAATCATCATCTTCAATATAATCATCACTATTATTGTTATCCTCATTATTATCATTATCCTGATTGAAGTGAACTTGCGTCAATTGTTTCTGAACAGAGTTGAATTGCAACTATTGCCATACACATGCACATAAATATATAAATAAATAAATGAATGTGTATGTATTCATACATACATACATATATATACATATATTTATATATACATAAATATATATATATATATATATATATATATATATATATATATATATATATATATATATATATATATATATATGTATATATACATATGTGTATGTATGTGTATGTGTGTGTGTGTGTGTGTATGAATGCGTACGTGTGTGTGTGTGTTTCCATATTTGAGCATGGAGTCAAGGACCTCTTTAATCTATCTCTCTCCTCACCCACCCTCCCCCTCCCCGTCCCCTTCCCCTATCCCCTCTTCCTCCTCACAGCCGTTCCGTGCTAACTCCTCCGCTCGCCTCTTCTCCTCCCCGCCCCCCACCCCCTCACCCGCCTCCCCATCCCCCCTTTTCCCACGCACCTCCCTAATACCCTAATGTCAACACAGATCCTCGTTCCCTAAACAAACCAAGGTGTCCCAGAGGATGCTGCTTAGAGCGCTTTGATATCGGTAAGAGATGGCAGGGGATTCTGAGATTCTTAATCCGTGCGGGAGGATCTGATTTTGCGGGCTCCTTCTTTTAAAATATCTATCTCTTTTCCCTCTCAGTTTCTTTCTCTCTTCTGTTTCTGTTCTTTTTCATTCTCTCTTTGTGTGTGTGTGTTTGTGTTTATATGTGTGTGTGTGTGTTTGTGTTTATATGTGTATTTGTGTGTTTATGTGTGTGAGTGTGTGTGTGTGTTTGAGTGTGTGTGTGTGTGAGTGTGTGTGTAGGTGTTTGAGTGTGTGTGTGTGTGTCAGTGTGTGTTTTATATGCTTGCTTGTGTATATGCGTGTGCCTTTGCGCGTCTTAGCATCTCTGCTCTATTCATCTCAAAGGTAGGATTGCTTTCCTTGAATAGGATTACTGCTCTAATATGCACCCTCCATCTAGACTTTTAATACTTTATGAAATAATTTCCTTAAGTCTTCCTCCTCACTTTTATCATAAACTGCCTTTTCTTTATTTTTCTTTTCTTTCTCTTTCTCTTTTTTACCATTTTTTCCAAAACCACGTCACGCTATACGTTATTCAACTATTATTCCAATATTATGACTTACAACTACACACTGTAAACATTATGAATCCTGCTGTGGAATCTTTTTCATATGCTGAAATATAGTCTATGTGTGTGGGTATGTGTTTGCGTGTGTGTGTGTGTGTGTGTGTTTATGTGTGTGTGTGTCTGTCTTTGTGTGTGCTTGTGTGTTTGTGTGTGCGTTTATGTCTGTGTGTATGTGTGCGTGTGTGTGTGTGCTTGCATGCGTGTGCGTATACGTGCGTGCGTGTGCGTGCATGTGTATGTCAGTGTCCACATAACACCCTGACAAGCTTCAGCTATTAAGCCACAGAGGTCCATCAGTGTTTGAGAATATCATCAGCAGTGTTAGCACAGGATTACCAACGATGCCTCAACAAAGGGCTTTATTACTCCCAAGGTCTAGGGTGTGTGTTGCCAAGTCTGAGCTGTCCATCACTGGCTTTGGAAGAGAAAGGAATAAACTGATATACAGCTATATGAAAAGGTAGACATATTGACAGACATATAGCTAAGAGAGAAAGAGATGCTGGAGAATAAAGATGAGGAAATTCATCTCTCTCTGTCTGTCTGTCTATTGTTCTATATATCCCCCGTCTCTCTATATGCATTTTCTCTCTTTCTCTTTTTTTACCGTCTCCTTCCCTTTCCGTCTTTATCTCTGCCTCTCTTTTTTTCTCTCTCTCCCTCTCAGTGTATGTCACTCTCTCTCTCTCTCTCTCTCTCTCTCTCTCTCTCTCTCTCTCTCTCTCTCTCTCTCTCTATATATATA
>BOPN01001805.1:107500-112500 GCA_017312705.2 Penaeus japonicus
ATGTTAGTATTATTGCGAATG
This sequence comes from Penaeus japonicus, assembly GCA_017312705.2. Taxonomy (NCBI): domain Eukaryota; kingdom Metazoa; phylum Arthropoda; class Malacostraca; order Decapoda; family Penaeidae; genus Penaeus; species Penaeus japonicus. Next base: position 107,522 of record BOPN01001805.1, read on the forward strand.
GTTGCCTTTTACTGACCAAAAGATTTTATGTAATGTTGAGCGTGTAAAGTCTGTGATGACAGAAATTTAAAAGTAGATTCCTGACAATTAAGTCGGCTTCAGTGTTTGAAAAACAGTAACGTTTTCCTATTCTTCTTCTATCTGTATCCGCGTTGTAGCTCTTACCAGCCAGGAAAAAGAAAGATAGAGCTAAAAGTAGAAATAATAGTTTAGGTAATTTCACTGGCATTTCTACGACGTTTTCGAGTACATGCAAAATAAATACCGTACATTCATGTCACCACTTTCTTGTCCTCATATCCCTCCCAGTGGATCATTACTAATCATGTTCGTGTCATATCTCAAAACACTTCTTTCACCATCACACTCTCAAAAACAGACACTTAGAGACATACGTGGTTTTGTTTTAACGAAAGTGTCCTACACATCACTGGTCTCTCAACTGTCTAGCACAATGGATCTTAATTGGTTTTGGACCCTCTGAACCGCAGAGCAATTCCCAATAAGTGCACATTGAATTCGATTCTATGCAACCTGTGTGAACGGTATCGATCCATATTGCCTTACCCTTGTTTGGGATGGAGCAAAGTTTCGGTTGAATACTTTGAATCAAGGCTATCAAAGTTTAAAAAAAAGAACGAATAAAAAAATGTAGCGCTCCTCAGTGTAACTATAAAATAACTCGGAAAAAAATCACAAAATGATCAGCGGGTCCATTGGAAATCTATTGAAAAAAGCATAGTATTTCTGTTTACGGAATGTCATACCCTTATATCAACATTTATAGAATGTGTTCTTATATGTATAGTATCTACTGTATTGCTTTCTTTCTTCAATTTCTAATCTCTCTTCCAGGAATGTTTATTATGTTTCTCAATGTCCCACATTTTCATTGTTCGGTCTTAGTGTTTCATAATTATTCAGATGATTGTTTTCTTCAATGGAATGTTTCTTTTTCTCTTGAAAATTTCTTTCTCCATCTATTGCTGAGTTCCTTTAACTTCCTCATAGTAAATGTATACTTGGTGTTCCCACGTTTTCAGCAATTATGTGTGTGTGGCTATAGTATATACTGTGTATAACATAATTGATATGATATGTATCTTTTTTATGTATACAAGAGTATATCATACTGTACACACACATACATACATACATACATACACAAACAAACAGACACACACACACATACATATAGATGAATATATATATATATATATATATATATATATATATATATATATATATATATATATGTGTGTGTGTGTGTGTTTATCTGTGACATATATAAATTTATATATACCACACACACACACACACACACACACACACACACACACATATATATATATATATATATATATATATATATATATATATATATATATATATATGTATGTATGTATATATATACTCATACATATATGTAAGAATATATATATATATGTATATATACACACATATATGTAAGAATATATATATATATGGAAATATACGCATATATACATATACTGTATATACTCGTGTGTATATATATACATATATGTATATATAGCACACATATGTATAGCATACATATATGTATATATATACATAAATGTATATATATACATATATGTATATATATGTATATATGTATATATATACATATATATTTATATATACATATATGTACATATATTCACATATGTGTATATATGTATTTACACTGTGTGTACATATGTATATACTAACAGACACATATGAAGAAACACACACACACACTTACACACACACACATATATAACCAAGCACGCAAACTTTCTTCAATCAAAGGCTTGCAACATTGCTTTGTGTGTTATCTGATGTTCACTCTCTGTTTCGATGTGGTGGCGCTGCAGTCGAAGGTCGAGCGGCATCTCCACCACACTCACAGCGGATACCATGCACACCCGGTAGGTTCTTTGTGTCATGTGGTTCATAGGCTAATCCTACAGTACGTCGGCCTTCATGGTAGCCATTGCATGACCTGTAGAACTTTTGTATTTTTCTCTTTTTTATTTTTTGTCTTGAAGCCGATCTTTTTTTTTATCGATTGCGATTTTTCTTTTATAAAGTGATAACGTTTTTTCAGGGAGGATGGAACTGCTAGTGTTTGAAATGTAGATGATATGAATGATGGTAGTGATAACCATGATGATATGGCAAAAGATGTTGAAAATAATGAAAAACATAATCATTATCATACCTATTAATGTTATAACTTAAAACTACCATGATTTTTATAGTTTGTCCTATCATCATGATTGTCCAGCATATGTTACTAATACTACCATCATTATAACAATGATTATAATACTAGTAAAAAAAATATATACATATACAATAATAATAAAAGTAGTAAAAAGAAACAAATTGTAGTAAAGATTTAACAAGCTTAACGAGGTCTTTTCCGTTAGCGTTAGCCTCGGTTCCTGTAGCAGGAAAATTAAGCCAAATTTCGTAGATCTAACAATTTTCCGCAGAAAAAAATTTCTTAACAAGGCGACGTCTGAATTTTACAAGGTTCCTTTTTTTTCTTTTTTCTTTTTTCTCTCTCTCTTTTTTACATATTTGTTTTAAGGTGGTCTTAATTGAGCCCTTTTGTTTTATGTTACCGTATAATAATTATTGGCGCTTTCATCATTACTGTTATTATTTTGTGCATTGATCTAACATTTTTTTTAGGCTTGTCATCTTCATAATAATTATAATTTGATGATTATGATTATCATTTTCGTTATTATTTGCATCATGATTATTATTACCGTTCTTATAATCATTATTGCTATTATCATTATCATTTATATTATCATTATCATTATCATTATTATCATTATCATAATTATAATTATTATTATCAAAATGAATTATCGTAAATTTCATCATTATCATTATCCTTATTGTTGTTGTTGCTATTATCATAATCTTTATTTTTTATCATCATTAGCATTATTATCATTACCCTTATCAGTATCAGTATCATCATTAGCATTACCACATCGTCATAATTATTATTATTATTATGATCATTATTACTTATTATCATTATCATTGTTGTTATTTCATTGTTATTATTATCTTTATTATTATTATTATTATTATCATTATTATTATTACTATCAGTATCATCACTAGTATTATTATACTTTTGTTATTATCAATATTATCATTTTTCATTCATGTTAATTACCATTATCATCATTATTATTATTATCATTATTATTATTATTAATACTCTTGTTATTATCATTATTACCATGATATATGTTTACAGTATCACCACTAGTATTACTAGCAATACAGTTATCAACTTGTTATCATTTAGTCATATAATCATTGTTTCCTGATATCATGATTATCATTCATCCCTTTTATCACTATTATCATTATCATAATTAGCATTCGTCCCTTTTATCATCGGTTTGGCCCTATTTCCTACGTAACGCACGTTTATTATTTTTTTTTTTTACTTAGTCCCCCCTTTAATATGATCGCCTCCGTTCTCTCTTCTCACCCTTCCCCCTCTTGCACCTCCCCCCCCACCACCACCATAGACTCCGACCCTAAAATTCTTGACCTTTGACCACCACCTGTGACCCGCCTCTATCCTCGACCCCCTGACCTCTTCCTCGAGATCCTCAGGTATTTTTGACCTCTCTCTCTCCTCGGCTTCCCGTCATGAGGGCTACAACAGGTTTGATTTCCCTGTGGAGTCATGAATTTGTTTGACTGGGAGGGGACGGGGGAGTGGGGAGGGGGGGGTCCTTCTCAGCCGTGTTTGGGGGAATTTGCTCGATTTTTTTTTTTTTTTTTTTTTATCATGGTTTTTTCCTCGTCTTCCCATAATTCGTTTTCGTTAGTCCTTTCTTTGTTTATTTTCTCTTTCGTTCTTTGGTATTTTTCTTCTATCAATCTTTATCATTCATTCATTCCTATCATGTTATTCATTTATTATCATTGCTCTAATTCTCCGTACCGTTTTTTTTGTGAATAAGTTGCAGTACGATAAGTATACCACTTTCCTAACTTATTGTGAATAAAACCGTGAGAAGAGATTCCGTGCAATATTAGGTCTTGTCAATAATGCGTTGCCAGTATGCAGTCGTTATTGCATTTATAATGAGCCGAGTTTTATGCAGTTGGGTAAGGTCGACTTATTGTTTTTTATCTGTTATTTAGAAACCGAATTATATAATCATAAAAGTAGATATTTCCACTGAATAGATTGAAGACCAGGCTACACAATCGAAACGTTGTAAGGACCTTACTTTTGATAGGCCTTGGGAATTCTTTCAAGTTTAAACGAGCTTCGAATTCATATGAAACGAATGAATATTCATTTTATAAATCATTTCAGCATCGTTTAACGTGAACGCAGCTCTTAGCGTGCACGCACATACACACACACATGTACACACAAAAAAATCATATTTATTTATTCATATATGTATATATAATGATTTCTCATGTTTAGAAAACGAGATTTCGTGATCTTGCTAACGTCAGAACATGTGAAGAATTGTTAATGGGATTTTTGGAGCTTTTGGAAGAAGTTATTTACAATTTCATTCCTGGAATATAGACCTGAAGCCGGAGGGACGCTGTCTTACTCAAACAAACACATTTGCGCTCACACGTGTACACAAACACAGAATACACACACACCCACACAGATACGCTAACAAACAAGCTTTCAGGCTAAACACACACAAGCAGTATAGCTATATACATAATTTTGTAATAGTTGTAAATTTACATGGAAAACATGCGAGTAATTACATTAGAAAATACCTGATCATGCAGGCAATGTCTAGATATCTATATTAAGTTAGTCTACTGTACTTTTATGTCGCGAGGCCTCTGTCTTAGACAGCTATTTCACAGAATAAAGTCACTTTTTCCAAAAAAAGGTTAGACGACGTTCAAGAATCGCCTCACTCGAAGCCGTCCCTGCCAGC
>BOPN01001805.1:140000-142500 GCA_017312705.2 Penaeus japonicus
TATACTCCCATCAATTTTCTCTTTATACCTGTGTTAAATTATCAATATACTCCCAGCGTATTCCTCTTACTATCCGTGTTAAATCATCAATATACTCCCAGCTATTTACTCTTTATATCCGTGTTAATTCCTTGATTTACTCCCAGTTTTCTTCTTTTTTTTCTTACTATCCTTGCTAAAGCCTATACTTCCAACTATTTTCTCTTTAAAATCATCTGTTAAATCATCAATATACATCCAGAAATTAAGCGACTTTCCCTACTTTTGTCTTTTTTTTAATAGCAGAAATACATACATAAATACAGACATGAATTCAAACCAACCACAATATACGATGGAGATCAGATCATGTCCCGAGTTCCGCCTTATAATGACACACTATCTTCTGATCAATGTCAGAATCAGCGAACCATAAAGACAAGACAGTATGTACAGAGGATCAGCAAGAAAGAGAGGAAATGAGAGAAAAGGTCAATACCCTCATGTCAAAAGGTCAATCCTATGCCATGCATCATCTCGGGTTCACCTCAGGTCCATCGAGGTCATATAGAGGATTTTAGGAGAATATGTTTCTCTATCCTGAGTTTGGATTCTGAACATAGTTGTCCACAAATGTTTGGCAGAATGATTTTAACGGTTATATATATATATATATATATATATATATATATATATATATATATATATATATATATTATATTATATTACATTTATATATATATATAAATATATATATATATATACATTTAAATATAATATATTATATTTCATTTATATATATATATATATATATATATATATATATATATATATATATATACAATGTAAAATATATTCCTAATCAGCATTGCAGTGTTAAATATTGGATATTACATATAAGACTAACATGTCAAAAGTTTGAATCATATATATCTGCCACAACCCAAGCGTGAATTTTATACGTTATAATACATGATCCACATGCAACCTGGACGACGTAAGGTAATATAGGACATGCTATGATGTGCATGCTTTCCTTAGGGGGTGAAGCGTGCCAACATATGATGCCTATGTTTGAAGTTTGATTTTAACAACTTTTCGCACACCTTATATATCTGATCAGATGTTGTATTGATGTTTAATGTATGTATTGTATCGATGCGCCCAATAATTTTCACTATCATTGATTAGCTTAAGACGGCATGGGCAAATGTTCGACTTCTGTCGGTGTTATAGATAAGATTTTAATATATAATATATGTCTATATATATTCATGTGTGAGTGTAGAGCATGTTATGTGCTATAATAATAAAGTCGTTAAAGATAAACGAATATTTTAATTTCATGTAAGGCAAATATTTATACAGGGATTAGCCTGAGTCAAATAACTGAATAAAGAAAATGAGTGAATACAATGAGGGGTAACTTTGGGATATAAATCTGAAAAACATCTATAAGGAAGTAAACTTGTAGTCAAACTGATTTTCCAGCATATATAGTATATCGCATGGGAAACGACTTTGGTTTCATACATTTATCAAGATTCTGTGAAAAGCAAATACAGTACATAATAATATACTTTTTTTTCACCCATTTTTTTACATTTTTGAGAGATGATATAAGCTGTCGTGTTTTTTTGTAGTAGTAGAATAATGATGCCTAGACAGATGACTCAATGCTGGAACTGTACAGGTATTAGTTGAAGTGGATTCACAGTGAACCACCAAAACACTACCCCCTGACCTCAGCCCCCACTCTTCTGCCCGAACGACTCCACTAACCCCCACCTCTCTCTTCTCTCCACCATCATACCATATACTACGAAGTCATTCTTACTATCTTACTATCACCGATCAACCATCAAAGATCCAAGTAGTTATTTATATATTTGGTTTTCTAATATCCATATTTCCAGTTCAGACATGTTTGATCTGTCTTGTGCATCCGAGAACGAGAATTGAAGAACAATTTACTTTGAGCTGTCAATGAAATAGTTCGTGCTTTTGGTCACTCAGAGGGGGAGTGGTTGGGCTTTGAATTTTAGGTGCTCTATATACAGACATACTCTGCAGATCACCCAGAGGACACGTTTATCTTCCATGAATATTTTCTTTATATCTTGAGACAAATAAAGAATCATTTAACCTCTACCAAAATTGTGTTTGTTTGTTACCTAAAAAAAATAAGAATGATGATAATAAAGTATTACCGAATGGCCTATATCTAGAAAATTAGGTGATGGAGACTATTTATGTCTGTCTATTTCACTCTTTTTCTTACATTTATCTGTTTCTGGTGAAAAAGTGAAAGAACAAAGTGTGAACAATAAATCATGTCTTAATCATAGCCACAATAAAATTGAGTATTTAGTGGCATCGTGTCAATGATATCACGGTAGAATTACCAGTAAAGTATTAGTAAAAGAAGTAAAAAAAATAGTAAGTTGTATTGAATTAAAGTAAAATACTTGGAAAAAGCAAGTTTCCAAAAGTAACATAACATAAAAACGTAGTGTAACCA
>BOPN01001805.1:152500-169428 GCA_017312705.2 Penaeus japonicus
ATAATAATAATAGTAACAATAACGATAATAATGATAATAATGCTCATCATAATAGTAATGATAATAATGCTCATCATAATAATAATGATAATAATGCTCATCATAATAATAATGATAATAACAATATCGATAACAATCATGATGATCATAACAAAGAAGAAAAGGATAATCATAACAACAACAATAACGATAGTGACAACAATAACAACAATAACAATAATTGCAACAACAATAGCAGTCAAAACAAATAAAATTATTGATAATGAGAGAGTAATGATGAAAGAAAAAAAATAGAAATAATAATGCAAATCAAAATAGTAGTAATAATGATGATGCTGATAATAATGACAATAGTAATAACGGGGATGATGATGAGATAATGATAATATTGATAATAACAATGACAATGATGATACCGGTGATAATGGTAATGCTGATAATGATAATTGTGATGGTCGAAATGAAATGTGTAATGATGAAAATGCTAATAAGGATTGTGATAATGATGATAATAGTAATAACAACAGTGAAGATAATTATAATGTTAATGATAATGATGATAATGATAAAGATGATAATGATAACGATAACACCGATGATATCAATGACAATAATGCTAATGATAACAATAGCAATTATAACAACAATAATAGTAATGACAATTATTGTAATAATGTTGATAATATCCATGATAACGATGATATGGTAATAATGATTATAATAATTAAGATGAATAATGAAAGCAATGATGATAATGATGATAAAATTCATAATGATGAATAATAAAAATAATAAAACCTAACTAATACGACCTAACTAACGAGAAGCGAACCCTAGTCATCTGAATGAAAGACACGCACGTTACCGACTGAGCCATCGAAGCTCTTTATAAAATGCTATTTATCAATTGTAAAATACGAAGTATGTGATCATCAGTGATCATATAAAAGCACAATAACATATACAGATATTTATATATATATATATATATATATATATATATATATATATATATATATATATATATATATATATACAGATCTAATACCGTAATGATATAAATAATGATAATAACACTACTTCTAATGATGATGATAATTACAATGATAATAATAGTAATGATAATAATAATGTTGATGATAATTACAATGATGATAATAATAGTAATGATGATAATGATGATGATGATAATTACAATAATGATGATAATAATGATATTGATAAGACTAATAATAGTGATAACAATGATGATAATGAGGATATCAATAATAATATGATAATAACAGTAATGATGATGATGATAACAAAGATGATAATAACAATAACAATGATGATAATGACAATATCAATAATGATGATGGAAATGAAAATGAGGATAATAATCATAATAATGATAACAAAACAGTACTACTAATAATGATAATGACGATAATAATAACAACAACAACAAAGGATAGTAGTAATAATAGTGATGATAATGATAGTGAAAAATGATTAGAATAGTGACATTAAAAATAAAAGGGATTAATAGCAGTCATGACAATAAGGTTTTATTTAATTAAAAAAAACGAATTTGGGAATTTTATCGTTGAGATATAAATAGTATTAATAATAAATTTAACAATACCAGTAATGGCAATAATGATAATGATGATAATGATAATGATAAAAACAATAATCATGACGATAGTAATTAAATAGTGGTGATGATAATAGTAACAACAATACTAGTAATAAGAATCCTAATGGTAATGATTATAGTAACTTTTGGAACGGCAGTAGTAATGATGAGAATATTAATGGCGATAATAACTATGATGAAAATAATGATGATAATAATGACAATGGTATTCAGAATATTGATATCAATAACAATGAAAATAAGGATGATGATGATGATGGTGGTAATGAATATGATAATGATGATGGTGATAATAATAACAATGATAATAATAATAACGATAATGGTGATAATGATAATAATAATACTAATAATGATAATACTAATAATAATGATAATGATAATAATAATGATCATAATAATAATAATAACAATATCGATAATAATCATGATGATCACAACAAAGAAGAAAATGATAATCATAACAACAACAATAAGGATAGTGACAACAACAACAACAATAACAATAACAATAATTGCAACAACAATAGCAGTCACAACAAATAAAATTATTGATAATGAGAACAGTAACGATGAAAGAAAAAGAATGATGATATTAATAATGCGAATTAAAATAGTAATAATAATGATGATGCTGATAATAATGACAATAGCAATAATGGGGATAATGATGAGATAATGATAATATTGATAATAACAATGACAATGATGATACCGGTGATAATGGTAATGCTGATAATGATAATTGTGATGGTCGAAATGATATGTGTAATGATGAAAATGCCAATAAGGATTGTGATAATGATGATAATAACGATAATGATCACGATAATAATGATGATAATGATAACGATGGTAATGATGATAACAATGACAATAATGCTAATGATAACATCAACAATACCAATAATAACAACAATTATTGTAATAATGATAATGATAATATACATGATAACGATGATATGGTGATAATGATTATAATAATTAAGATGAATAATAAAAGTAATGATGATAAGGATGATAAAATTCATAATGATAAATAATAAAAAAAAAAAAAATTATCACAACGACCTAACTAACGAGAAGCGAACTCTAGTTATTTGATTGAAAGACACGCACGTTACCGACTGAGCCATCGAAGCTCTTAATAACATGTCATTTATTAATTGTAAAATACAAAGTATGTGATCATCAGTGATCATATTGTAGGAGGGTGAGTGCCCCACGAACCCACTACAGTAAACCTTTACTGTAGTGGGTTCGTGGGGCACTCACCCTCCTACAGGAGCTGTAGAGGAGCCTTCTGCAGCAGGAAGGCGTGGAAGGGCAAGAGGGAAAACCGGGCCGGCATAAAGGCAACTGACTAAGACGCTATAATAGTAATGATAATAATAATGTTGATGATAATTACAATGATGATAATAGTAATGATGATAATAATAGTAATGATAATGATGATGATGATAATTACAATAATGGTGATAATAATGATATTGATAAGACTAATAATAATGATAATAACAGTAATGATGATGATAACAAAAATGATAATAACAATAACAATGATGATAATGACAATATCAATGATGATGATGGAAATGAAAATGAGGATAATAATCATAATAATGATAACAAAACAGTACTACTAATAATGATAATGACGATAATAATAACAACAACAACAAAGGATAGTAGTAATAATAGTGATGATAATGATAATGATGGTGAAAAATGATTAGAATAGTGACATTAAAAATAAAAGGGATTAATAGCAGTCATAACAATAAGGTTAAACGTTTTATTTAATTAAAAACAACGAATTTGGGAATTTTATCGTTGAGATATAAATAGTATTAATAATAAAGTTAACAATACCAGTAATGACAATAATGATAATGATAATGATAAAAAGAATAATCATGATGATAGTAATTAAATAATGGTGATGATAACAGTAACAATGATAATAGTAATAACAATCCTAATGGTAATGATTATAATAACTTTTGGAATAACTTTGGCGATAATAACTTTGATGAAAATAATGATGATAATAATGACAATGGTATTCAGAACATTGATATCAATAACAATGAAAATAAGGATGATGATGGTGGTGGTGGTAATGAATATGATAATGATGATGGTGATGATAGTAACAATGATGATAATAATAATAATAGTAATAATGATAATAGTAATAATGATAATAATGATAATGATAATAATAATAGTAACAATAACGATAATAATGATAATAATGCTCATCATAATAATAATGATAATAACAATATCGATAACAATCATGATGATCATAACAAAGAAGAAAATGATAATCATAACAACAACAATAAGGATAGTGACAACAACAACAACAATAAAGATAATTGTAACAACAATAGCAGTCACAACAAATAAAAGAATTGACAATGAGAACAGTAACGATGAAAAAAAAAGAATAATGATATTAATAATGCAAATCAAAAATAATAATAATAATAATGATGATGCTGATAATAACGACAATAGCAATAATGGGGATAATGATGAGATAATGATAATATTGATAATAACAATGATGATACCGGTGATAATGGTAATGTTGATAATGATAATTGTGATGGTCGAAATGATATGTGTAATGATGAAAATGCTAATAAGGATTGTGATAATGATGATTATAGTAATAACAACAGTGAAGCTAATTGCAATGCAAATGGCAATGCTGATAATGATACCTGTGGGGTTTTCTTGCCACATTCGTGCAGTAAAAACAGATGTTCTTTGGGGCGGCCATTGAAACACGTGGCGTTGTTGTGCGTCGGCTAATTCATTCAGAAAATTATATGGATATAAAATGATTGTCACTTCTGTTCCAATGCAGTTAAAATATATAGTCTTCATAATGGAAATACATACACCTGATAAATGGTGTAACATCAACTAAACATGTCTTTCTTGTAGTAAATAAGCGTAAAATAAAAAACATCAAATATTGGTGGAACATGGGAGACATTACGTGTGTCAAAGAAAACGGACCCGCCGTTCGGGGGGACTTAACTAAACTTTTTCATTTCTAAATTCAACAATAACGATGATAATGATAATGATGATAACAATGACAATAATGCTAATGATAATAGCAACAATAGCAATAATAACAACAATAATAGTAATGACAATTACTGTAATAATGATAATGATAATATACATGATAACGATGATATGGTAATAATGATTATAATAATTAAGATGAGTAATGAAAATAATGATGATAATGATGATAAAATTCATAATGATAAATGATAACAACAACAATAATAATAATAAATTATCGCAACGACCTAACTAACGAGACGCGAACCCGAGTTATTTGAACGAAAGACACGACACCGACTGAGCTATTGAGGCTCTACAAGCATTGTCACTTATTAATGTTAAAATACAAAGTATGTGGCATTAACATCAGTGATCTTATAAAAGCACAATAACATATACAGACATTTACAACTATATATATATATATATATATATATATATATATATATATATATATATATATATATATATATATATATATATATATATATATATATATATATATATATATATATATATATATATATATATATATATATATATATGTATGTATATATATATATGTATGTATATATATATATATATATATATATATATATATATATATATATATATATATATATATATATACACACAGATGTAATGATATCAATAATAATGGTAACAAAACTAAGTTACAATGATAATGATGATACTGATGATCATAAAAAGGACAAAAATGCTTAAAGTTATAATGATGTTAACAACAACAATGGTGATGATGAAAATAATACCATTGATATCACCAATAATAATAATGATAGCGAAAGTAACAAGAATGATGAGGGTGATGATTATGATGATAACAGAAATAATGATAATGATAATAATGAGGATAACGATAATGATGATGACATGATATTGTTAACAATAATGATAATGATTATAAAAATAAGATAATAATGATAATGATTATGAAAATAATGATAATGATTATGATAAAAATATTGATGATAATGATAATGATAGTAATAATGATGATAATGATAATGGAATTTCATCTACTACTAATGTTGATAAGAATAATTATAGAGATAAAGACAATAAATACGATAATCATAATGAAAAAATATGATGAATATAATGATGATAATGATAATAATGATCAAAATAATTATAACAATTATGATAAGAATGATGGTATAATTTTTGATAATGATGATGATAATGATAATGATAATGATAACGGCAACAACAAGGATATAGGTAATAATAATGATAATAATGATGAAGATAATAATGATAATGATAATAATAATGATAATGATGATGATAATGGTGATGATGATAATGCTAGTGAAAATTATAATGGTAAAAGTGATAATGATGATGATAATGATAATCATAATAACAATAATGTTAAAAATGGCAATGATGATGATAGGAAAACAAAAAAAAAACAACGACAATAATAACAATTTTAATTATTATGATGGTGATAAAAGTTATGATGATAATGGTGATGATAATGATGATGACAACAATGACGATAATACTAATGATAGTTATCACAATCATAACAGTAATAATATCACATAATATCAATAACAATACAAATCTATTCGCAATGACAATAACAACAATAACAACAACACTCAAATCATTATTGAAAATAATAATACCAACCATAGCATGAATGGAATAGAAGAATGGAAGTATGAGGAGGATGAGGAGGATGAGGATGAGGAAGAATGGAAGTATGGGGAGGTTGAGGAGGAGAAGAAATATGGGGAGGATGAGGAGGAGAAGAAATATGGGGAGGATGAGGAGGAGAAGAAATAGGGGGAGGAGGAGGAGGAGAAGAAATATGGGGAGGATGAGGAGGATGAGGATGAGGAAGAATAGAAGTATGGGGAGGATGAGGAGGAGAAGAAATATGGGGAGGATGAGGAGGAGAAGAAATATGGGGAGGATGAGGAGGAGGAGGGGGAGGAGGAAGAGGAAGAAGAGGATGTAAAGGGGGGAGTAGGAGGAGGAGGAGTAGGAGTAGGAGGATGAGGTGGAGGAGGATGAGGATGAGGAGGAAGAGGAGGGGGAAGAGGATGGAGATGGGGGGAGGGGAGGGGAGGAGGGGGATGAGACGGAAGTGGAGGGGGTGGGGGGGAGGAAGGAGGAAGAGGAAGCAGAGGGATGATGACGATGAGGAGGAGAAGAAGTATGAGGGAGGATGAGAATGAGGATGAAGAGGATGAGGATGAAGATGAACAGGAGGATGAGGATGAGGAGAAGGGAGAGGAGTAGGAGGAGGAGGATGCAGAGGGGGGAGAAGGAGGAGGAAGAGGATGCAGAAGGGGGATGAGGAAGAGGCGGAGGAGTTGGAGGAGGAGGAGGGGAGAAGGAAGAAGAAAAGTAAGAAGGAAAAGAAGAAAAGGGGTAGTAGAAGAGGAAGAAGAAAAAAAGAGAAGAAGAAGAAGATGAAGAAAACAGAAGAAAAGAAGAAGAAGAAGAAAGAAAGAAGAAAATAAAGGAGAAGAAAAAGAAGAAGAAAAGGGAGAAGAAAAAAGAAGAAGAAAAACAAGAAAAAGATAAAAAAGAGGGAAGAAAAAAAGGAGACTAAGAAGAAAATATGAAAAATGAAAGGATAAGAAGATGAAAAAAATGAAGAAGAAAAAAGTAGAAGAAAAAAATGAAGAAGAAAAAGAGAAGAAAAAGAGGAAGGAGACGAAGACGAAGAAGAAAAAATGATCATACGAATAAGAATAGGAGGAAGTGAACAAGAAACATGATGAGGCAGAGGAATGATAATGATAATGATAACAATAATACTGATGATGGTGGTTTTAATTATAATTATGATGATAATACTAACAATAATAATGATAATGACAATGATAGTCAAAACGAATATGCTAATCATAACAATAACGATAATGATGATAATGATATTGATAAATGATAACAGCAATAATAATATAATAAATTTATCAAAACCTACCTAACGAGAAGCGAACCCTAATTAACTGAATGAAAGATACGCACGATACCGACTGAGCTATCAGAGCTCATTCACTAATTACTCACTTGGAATCTTTAAACTACAAAGTCTTTGTAGTATATAACGGCAGTGATATACCCTGGTACATAAAAGAATAAACTAACTACATGATGATTATAATGATAATGATGATAATGATGATGATGATCACCTTGCACGGTGATTGCGTCAAATTTATAGAATATTCTTCCGTATCGTTGCTCTTTTAGTGTTATGATTAATGATTAATAACAATGATAATGATAACAATAATATCATGTAATGATAACAAAGATAATGATAATTGTGATGATAATGATAATGATAATAGTAATGAAAGTAATGATAAGAATGTTGGTAAGATAATAACAACAACTGTAATGATTATATCAACAATAATGATAATACAGATTACAATGATAAACAAACAAACAAACAAACAAAACAATACTAATAACAATGATTATGTTGATAAGAAAAAAGGATAAGCATGATGATAACAATGATCATAAAGATAATGACAATAATGATCATCATATATATAACAATATCAATAATTATAACGATGATGAAAATGAACATAGTGATGATAACAAAAATGATGATAACAATAATAATAATCAAATCAAACAACAGTAGTAACAATAATGATAATATTAATAAGGACAAAAATAATCATAGTATTAACAATGATAGAAATAATAATGATAATAACAATAACTCTATATTATTATATCATTAATGATAATGAGAATAATAACATTAGTGATTATGATGATAACGATAATGATAATGATAATAATGAAAAGACTTATAATAATGATAATAACAATAATGATAATGATGATGATAACAATAATGATAATAACACTACTTCTAATGATGATGATAATTACAATAATGACGATAATAATGATATTGTTAAACTAATAATAATGATAACAATGATGATATTGAGGATAAATGATGAAATTGATGAAAATGAGGATAATAATCATGATAATGATAACAATACAGTACTAATGATAATGATAATGATGATAGTGATAACAACAACAAAGAAAAGTAGTAATAATAGTGATGATAATGATAATGATGATGAAAATTGATTAGAATAGTGACATAAAAAATAAAAAGGATTAATAGCAATCATAGCAATAAGGTTAAACGTTTTATTTAATGAAAAACAACGAATTTAATTGTTAAGATACAATATCAGTAATGACAATATTAATTAATAATTACAATATCAGTAATGACAATAATGATAATGATAAAAACAATAATCATGATAATAGTAATTAAATAATGGTGATGATAATAGTAATTAAATAATGGTGATGATAATAGTAACAACAATAATAGTAATAAGAATCCTAATGGTAATGATTATAGTAACTTTTGGAACGGCAGTAGTAATGATGAGAATATTAATGGCGATAATAACTATGATGAAAATAATGATGATAATAATGACAATGGTAATCAGAATATTGATATCAATAACAATGAAAATTAGGATGATGATGATGATGGTGGTAATGAATATGATAATGATGATGGTGATGATAGTAACAATGATAATAATAATAATGATAATAATAATAATAATGATAATAGTAATAATGATAATAATGATAATGATAATAATAATAGTAACAATAACGATAATAATGATAATAATGCTCATCATAATAATAATGATAATAACAATATCGATAACAATCATGATGATCATAACAAAGAAGAAAAGGATAATCATAACAACAACAATAACGATAGTGATAACAACAACAATAACAATAATTGCAACAACAATAGCAGTCACAACAAATAAAATTATTGATAATGAGAGAGTAACGATGAAAGAAAAAAAATAGAAATATTAATAATGCAAATCAAAATAGTAGTAATAATGATGATGCTGATAATAATGACAATAGTAATAACGGGGATGATGATGAGATAATGATAATATTGATAATAACAATGACAATGATGATACCGGTGATAATGGTAATGCTGATAATGATAATTGTGATGGTCGAAATGATATGTGTAATGATGAAAATGCTAATAAGGATTGTGATAATGATGATAATAGTAATAACAACAGTGAAGATAATTATAATGTTAATGATAATGATGATAATGATAACGATAACACTGATGATATCAATGACAATAATGCTAATGATAACAGTAACAATAGCAATTATAACAACAATAATAGTAATGACAATTATTGTAATAATGATAATGATAATATACATGATAACGATGATATGGTGATAATGATTATAATAATTAAGATGAATAATAAAAGTAATGATGATGATGATAAAATTCATAATGATAAATGAAAAAAAAAAAAAAAAATTATCACAACGACCTAACTAACGAGAAGCGAACCCTAGTTATTTGAATGAAAGACACGCACGTTACCGACTGAGCTATCGAAGCTCATAATAACATGTTATTTATTGATTGTAAAATGCAAAGTATGTGATCATCAGTGATCATATAAAAGCACAATAACATATACAGACATTTACATTTACATATATATATATATATATATACATATATATATACAGATCTAATATCGTAATGATAATAATAATGATAATAACACTACTTCTAATGATGATGATAATTACAATGATAATAATAATAGTAATGATAATAATAATGTTGATGATAATTACAATGATATTAATAATAGTTATGATGATAATGATGATGATAATTACAATAATGATGATAATAATGATATTGATAAATATATTGACTAATAATAATGATAACAATGATGATAATGAGGATATCAAATAATATGATAACAGTAATGATGATGATGATAACAAAGATGATAATAACAATAACAATGATGATAATGACAATATAAAAAATGATGATGGAAATTAAAATGAGGATAATAATCATAATAATGATAACAAAACAGTACTACAAATAATGATAATGACGATAATAATAACAACAACAACATAGTAGTAATAATAGTGATGATAATGATAATGATGGTGAAAAATGATTAGAATAGTGACATTAAAAATAAAAGGGATTAATAGCAGTCATAACAATAAGGTTAAACGTTTTATTTAATTAAAAAAAACGAATTTGGGAATTTTATCGTTGAGATATAAATAGTATTATCAAGTTAACAATAACAGTAATGACAATAATGATAATGATGATAATGATAATGATAAAAACAATAATCATGATGATAGTAATTAAATAATGGTGATGATAATAGTAACAACAATGATAGTAATGAGAATCCTAATGGTAATGATTATAGTAACTTTTGGAACGGCAGTAGTAATGATGAGAATATTAATGGCGATAATAACTATGATGAAAATAATGATGATAATAATGACAATGGTATTCAGAATATTGATATCAATAACAATGAAAATAAGGATGATGATGATGGTGGTAATGAATATGATAATGATGATGGTGATAATAGTAACAATGATAATAATAATAGTAGTAACAATAACGATAATAATGATAATAATGATAATCATAATAATAATAACAATATTGATAATAACAATGACAATGATGATACAGGTGATAATGGTAATGTTGATAATGATAATTGTGATGGTCGAAATGATATGTGTAATGATGAAAATGCCAATAAGGATTGTGATAATGATGATAATAATGATAATGATAACGATAATAATGATGATAATGATAACGATGGTAATGATGATAACAATGACAATAATGCTAATGGTAACAATAGCATTTATAACAATAATAGTAATGACAATTATTGTAATAATGATAATGATAATATTCATGATAACGATGATGATTATGATAATTAAGATGAAAAATGAAAGTAATGATGATAATGATGATAAAATTCATAGTGATAAATGATAACAACAACAATAATAATTCACCCAACGACCTAACTAACGAGACGCGATGTTGTGAATTATGCGACGAAGTATCGGTGCCACTCCTTAACGACCATTGAACAGGCCTACGCAAGTCTTGCCGCTGGAAAACTACACCTTGGTCGTTACCTTATGTTAATTCCTGTGACGAAAACAAAGCGGGAATCTGCAGGAGACTGGACTCCCCCGCTTAAATGGAACTTGGACTCGCCGAAATATCAAGCCGGGAGACCGACCTTGGCTGCGCTTGACGGACGGAGAACTTATACTGTGAAGGAGAAGAAGAAAGAAGAAAAAATAAAAAATAAAAAAAAACTTCATTAGCATATAGGTACCCCCCCCCCCTTTGACATAGCGAAACGTTCCAGAATTCTAGTCTTGTCTAATGATCAGTAAGTAACACCATTATGGCAAATTTAGTCTCAGTTTCACGGTTAAGTACATAGGCTCAGTGTGGAAATAAACTATGTATGTACATGTTTGGTGTTGGGAATCAATAATAAGGAATTATTGTTAAGTGTGGTTTTCTTATATTTTTCCTCAAGTTTCTCCTTTTTGAAAGGTATGGTGCATAATGGGAGAGTATGAAATAGCGAATAAAAAAGATAAATATATATACAATATAAAAGGATAATTAAAATGACCAACACTACAGCGAAACTGAGTTATTAGAATGAAAGACACGCTCGCTACCGACTGAGCTATCGAGGCTCGTTAAATTATCTTAATTATTAATTATAGAATATTATTAATTATCAATCATAAATTATTAATTATAAAATTATAAAATAATTATTAATTCTAAATTACAAAGTATGTGACATTAACATCAGTGGTCATATAAAAGCACAATAATATATACAGACATTTACAACTATATATATATATATATATATATATATATATATATATATATATATATATATATATGCACACACACACACACACAGATGTAATGATATCAATAATGATGATAACAATACTAACAGCTACAATGATAATGATGACACTGATGATCATAAAAATGACAATAACAATGACGCTTACAGTTATAATGATGTTAACAACAACAATGGTGATGATGAAAATAATGCCATTGATATCACAATTAATAATAATGATAGCGAAAGTAACAAGAATGATGAGGGTGATGATTATGATGATAATAGAAATCATGATAATGATAATAATGAGGATAACGATAATGATGATGACATGATATTGTTAACAATAATGATAATGATTATGAAAATAAGATAATAATGATAATGATTATGAAAATAAGATAATAATGATAATGATTATAAGAATAAGATAATAATGATGATGATTATGAAAATGATGCTAATGATAATGATTATGAAAATAATGATAATGATTAAAATATTGATGATAATGATAATGATAATGGAATTTCATCTACTACTAATGTTGATAAGAATAATTATAGAGATAAAGGCAATAAATACGATAATCATAATGAGAAAAATTATAAGGAATATAATGATGATAATGATAACAATGATTAAAATAATGATAACACTTATGATAAGAATGATGGTATAATTTTGATGATGATGATGATAATGATAATGATAACGGTAAATAACAATGATATAGGTAATAATAATGATAATAATGATGAAGATAAAAATGATAATGATGATAATGATAATAATAATGATAATGATGATAATGGTGATGATGATAATGCTAGTGAAAATTATAATGGCAAAAGTGATAATGATGATAATAATGATAATCATAATAACAATAATGTTAAAAAATGGCAATGATGATGATAGGAAAACAA
The DNA here is from genome assembly GCA_017312705.2 of Penaeus japonicus. Taxonomy (NCBI): domain Eukaryota; kingdom Metazoa; phylum Arthropoda; class Malacostraca; order Decapoda; family Penaeidae; genus Penaeus; species Penaeus japonicus. Next base: position 166,015 of record BOPN01001805.1, read on the forward strand.
AAATAACAACGACAATAATAATGATTTTAGTGATTATGATGGTGATAAAAATTATGATGATAATGGTGATGATAATGATGATGACAACAATGACGATGATAATGATAATGACAATAAATGACGATAATATCAATGATAGTTATCACAAGCATAACAGTAATAATACCACATGATATCAATAACAATAATGATCTATTCGCAATGACAATAACAATAAAATCATTCATAAGAATGATAATACCAACCATAGTAATGATAATAAATATAATAAATATAATATGATATTAACGCAACGACCTAACTATAGAGACACACCCGGGTTATTTGAACGAAAGAAAAGCTCGCTATCGACTGAGAAATCGAAGTCCGTTTAATTATCAATCATTTAATGTCTTTAGAGTACAAAGTGTGTGTGGCACAGGACATCAATGATCACAAATAACTAGGGGGAGGATGAGGAAGAATAGAAGTATGGGGAGGATGAGGAGGAGAAGAAATATGGGGAGGATGAGGAGGAGAAGAAATATGGGGAGGATGAGGAGGATGAGGAAGAATAGAAGTATGGGGAGGATGAGGAGGAGAAGAAATATGGGGAGGATGAGGATGAGGAAGAATAGAAGTATGGGGAGGATGAGGAGGAGAAGAAATATGGGGAGGATGAGGAGGAGGAGGGGGAGGAGGAAGAGGATGTAGAGGGGGGAGGAGGATGAGGATTAGGATGAGGAGGAAGAGGAGGGGAAAGAGGATGGAGATGGGGGGGAGGGGAGGAGGTGGATGAGACGGAAGTGGAGGGGGTGGAGAGGAGGAGGAGGAGGAGGTTGAGGAGAAGGAGGTGGAGGGGGAGAAAGGAGGAAGAGGAAGCAGAGGGATGATGACGATGAGGAAGAGAAGTATGGGGAGGATGAGGAGGATGAGAATGAGGATGAAGAGGAGGCTGAGAATGAAGATGAACAGGAGGATGAGGATGAGAAGGGAGAGGAGTAGGAGGAGGAGGAGGAGGAAGAGGATGCATTATTCCTATCTGAGAATAATCACTTGGAATCTTTAAACTACAAAGTCTTTGGGAATAAGTGCATTCATGATCATATATAACGGCAATGGCATACCCTGGTACATATAAGAATAAACATACCTACATGATGATTATCTGATAATGATGATGATAATGATGATGGTTACAATAATAATGATAATGATAATTACGATCGCCTAATAGATTGCGTCAAATGTATAGAAAATTCTTCCGTATCGTTGCTCTTTTAGTGTTATTTTTCACACCTTAGTATTGTTAGTAGAAGTATTGTTGCGACCAAAGACTACATACAAAAGATAGGAAAGTTTCCAAAAGGGCTGTGAGCACCAACGATCAGCTGCTAGTGTGATATCTGAACAATAGATGGCGTTGTGTCCAAGTTGTGTCGTCTGTTTGTTTACTTATTATGTTTGTTGTCTTATGAAACTTCACTTTTTATTCAAAAGGTCTCAAAGGGAATACCATGTGTCGCGTGCCATGTCACAAAACATGAACGACCAGAATTGGTTTTTCACACTGTTGAGGTGGTGGAAGATGTCATCTTCTATGCGTGAAATAAGGAAGTTTGGCTTGTCAATGTACAGATAATTGATGTGGGGATCAGAGAAACACAGCTACTGCGTACAAGCGTGTATTCGGGGAGAAGTCCGTGGAGAGAAGAGGGTTGTTTTCATTACACTTTGTAAATATTGCCGTAGGGTGGCGCATATAAAAGAAAACATTAATTTCGGGGGTAACTAAATTAAACATGAGGTATTCTTCTGAGGTATAAACAGTAGATATAAAATTATATGCATTCTTATTCTATCATAATCTTTAATTATTCTAACACACACATTTCCGAAGAACAAGAAAAGGTGTATTATTTAGTAATTGACGATTAATAAAGAGAGATATCATGTCATATAACTTTTCGCAATTTTAGGTCCATGGCATGGTGAGAGTTATTATTTCTACAAAGTGCATATTTTGCAGAGCCCTTGAGTGGGTTAATGCCTTGAGACATGAGCCGCTCAAAGAAAAAAAAAATCAACCAAATAATTAGAGGCAGTCAAATATGCCCAGTTTTTTTTTCTTTCTTTTTTTCTCTCCTTTTTCTAATAATGTACCACGTACGCATATAGGCCTATATATTATCTTTATATATATATATATTTTTTTTTTACATTTGCAAGCATTAGTACGTTGTTACACTTTTTACATTGTTTTTGCATGTATTCACATACAGTATTGTGGCAAGTTTGTTTTATACCATCTGGTTTGATTTGCAATACAATGACATATTGTGATGATTTGGTTATGCTTTCTAATATGTTCAATTTACAAGCATGCTCATATTGAACTATCTCTAAGGATTGGTTTTCCTTGAAATAAAGAAATGCTCCGCATAAATGTGCTTTGTATAACATTTCTTTAATATTTAAGAGAGCAAAAAAATAAATATGTTACAGAAAAAATACAAACTAATAGGAAATGTGGATAAGGGCTATTTGTACTGACATTGTTAATAACAAAAATATCTATAATAACAGAATAGTTTTGAATATTATGCATATTGTTTTATAATTTAATATCAATATGAAAATATACATGTATATGGGGTCATGAGATATAAAAATCATGTTCAACTATTTCAAAACTTTGAATTATACCCAGAAAATTATAACATTTTATTTCGTATTATTGATTACTATACATATTATAATATAGTGTTTATAATGATATTGTTTTACATTGTCTATCATCATTAATAAAAGTTGTATTTCATTAATTACCATCGATATCTTTGTAACAATACAACTAAAATTGATATAAATAGTAGTGTAATAGTTACCCCTGGAAAAGTTTTCTTTTTGTAGTTATATATCTGAACAAGAGATGGCGCTGGTATGAGACTGCGGCCTCACATTTTTTTTAAATGGTATATATATATATATATATATATATATATATATATATATATGTATGTATATATATGTATATATATGTATATCTATACATATATGTACACACACACACACATACATACATATATATATATATATATATATATATATATATATATGTGTATATATATATATATATATATATATATATATATATAATGATAATGACGATAATGATAACAACCACAAATGATAGTGATGATGAAAGATGATTACAATAATGACATCAAAAATAAAAAGGATTAATAGCAATCATAACAATAATGATAAACGTTTTATTTAATGAAAAACAACGAATTTAGGAATTTAGTTGTTGAGATAAAAATAGTATTAATAATAAAGATAACAATACCAGTAATGACAATAATGATAATGATGATAAATATAATGATAAAATCAATAATCATGATGATAGTAATTAAATAATGGTTATTA
>BOPN01001805.1:194048-199048 GCA_017312705.2 Penaeus japonicus
TGAAAACCCGATCGTATGGCTCCATGCGGTACATGCATGTCGTAAGGCCATCATACGTAGAACCCCATGTAGTTGTCGTGAGGATATGTAGCATAAAGCTCCATTTTTTTATTCCAGATTTTGAAATGCGCCGCTAGAAATAGGAAGCCGATCCCAAATAACGGGGTCTTCCCAAGTTAGTTGGTGATGACCTTAGTTCAGCCTCTCGTACGGCCCATTTTTGCTCCTTTTTTTCTCTTTTACTTTTTTCCATTTATGTTCCTTTCATGTTCGTTCTTATTCCAGTCCAGTTCCTTTTATTGTGTTCATCTTTTGTTTTATGTTTTTAAATGAATTAATGTTAACTTGTGGTGTATTTTTCCTACCTGTAGTTTTTTAGATACATGAAGAATTAAAGCTAAATTAAAAAGCAAGAGGAAGGGGAAAATTACAGAAAATAAAGAATGGTTGATTATATTAATAAAAATAAAAGAGGGACAAAGCACAGGCTAAGATCACAAGAACTTAGAATCAGTGATAGCAGAGGAGGAAAACTATAATAGAGAAGCATAAAATAGCGAAAGATAAAGGATATAAAGATAATAAATGATTGCAATTAACGATTCAAAATAACGTAATGATGATTAAGATAATACGAGACGACAAAATTTTTTAAGCTCCGTAAGTTTTGAGAGCCCGACAGCGCGTCATAAGGCAAGTTAAGTATGTTTCCTTGACTCTCCCATTCCTAAACGAGGCGCATAATCCTGCTTAACGACTGGTGGCCTCGTTGTACGCTCGTTAAGATGGATTTCAGTGGCTATGGCGATACCTTTTGGAGCTCTGGAAACTGTTCAAGATTAACTAGGCCTTTTGATGCTTTGGTGGTTTATAAAGCCTCTGCAGCCCTCCTGGGTCACGCATACCTCAGGCAGCCACAACGAAAACACACACATACACGCACACACACACACACACACAAACACAATTCTCTCGGTCCTTTCCACATCTCTTCCACACATTTTAGCCTCGTCCACCGTTACTACACTCGTAACCGTACGCATCAAACAGGTGGTGGCAATTATTTCCGACCTTCTTGCTAGTGACCGTAAAGGTTAATATCCCTTGTTTCGAGAAAGGGATAGAGGAGGGATCTGTCAAGCCTTCTACAGTATTTTCCCCACCGGTACGCCACGGTTTTGTTGGCGAATCGACAAATGGTCCTTCAGTACGACTGTCTTCGCAAGCTCACCTCTGGTTCAGACCAACGGCTTTCGCACGGCTTCTCAAGACTTCTGCCGTACACATAATCTTCACTGTACGAACGTGATCCTTTTCTCTGCTTTAAACAGTATTTTTTTTTTTATCGAGCGAGAACATGGAATAGATAAGGGGGAAAAGGACTAAAACGGACATAGGGATGAAGAAGCGAAAAAAGAATTAGGAAGAATATGATTGTGAAAAGATGAAAACGAGAAGGGTGGTGGGGGAGGAGAGCCTTTTTCAGATAAATAGGAAGTAAAGCAACGAGGGAGAAAGAGAATAAGGAAAATATATAAGTAAAGAGAAATAAGATTTGATAAAGAGAGAAAGGAAAATAAAAAAAATGCAAAAAATAAGTAAAAAAGCGAAAGTAAGTCACAAACTTTCCAGTGATCGACCTGCAAAAATTCAAACATTGCAGGCAATTGCAAACCTCTCAGTGCCACAAGACCGATGCAAAACGGAGAAATGACAGACAGGCGTCATAACAGCCCATGATTACGACGCTCTGATACGTGACTTCGACCTCATTTCGTTGTGACCCAATTGTATAATGATCGTCATGACCTTTGACCTAATAGTCTGGGCATCTCGTTTGCAAGTCAGATGCATGCATTGCTTGTATCTGATGTGCAACCTCGAATATTGGGTGATTGTGTTGTGTTGATCGGTGAGTTGGTGAATGTCTTGCTTATTGTGCAATATGTAGGATTTCAACGATTTAGTCAATAAGCATGTAATCAATCATGCAAGGAATTTAGTGAGATCTCGTACGCATAAGCTTTTTTTGAAGAAGGTTTATGAAAATGTCAAACACGTCCGCTTTCTCAGTCTCTCCACCCCTCCCACTCTCTCTTTCTCTTTTCAGTCCCCTTTCTTCCACTTTTCTCTCGCTCGTTCCACAACTTCCTCTCTCTTTCTATCTTTCTCCGTCCTCCCTTCCTCCCCCCTCTTCCACGCACACCCACTCAGCCAGCCTTTATTCCCCTCTCTCGCTCTCTCTTTTATTCCATTCTAACAAGAGGAGCACAATCTCTCGCATATTTTCTACAAATGATTCCCAAACTCCAGGTAAGATTTTTGGGAGCGAGACAAGAGGGACTAGCATTTTAACAGTTCTTCCTCGTAAAAGGCCGAAAAATGTATCAAAAGCACTTGGGCCGAAAGAGCGAATTTCAAAGTTGAAAGCGTCACACAAAATTAGCGGGGGATTGGGGAAAGGGAGAGGGCAGAGAGAGAGAGAGAGAGAGAGAGAGAGAGAGAGAGAGAGAGAGAGAGAGAGAGAGAAAAAATTGGCTGCAACTTACCGGTTTCTTCACTCAAACGTATGTCTTTGCATGATATCATAATTTCTTTAAATGCTATTGAAGTTGTCTTTGTTTCCTTTTTTATTCATCGGAGTTGCCTCTGTATATGTAAATATAATATCCTATGAATACTTATGTAATTTAGATGTATGTATAGAAAGAGAAGGACATGAACATAAGGAGAGAAAAATGGGAGGAGAGAGAGAGAACGAGAACGTGTGTGTGTGTGTGTGTGTGTGTGTGTGTGTGTGTGTGTGTGTGTGTGTGTGTGTGTGTGTGTGTGTGTGTGTGTGTGTGTGTATGTGTGTGTGTGTGTGAAAGAGATAGAGAGAGGGGGGGGGTACATAGATAGATAGATAGATATAGAGAGAATGAATGAGAGAGGATGGGAGAGACTATGAGAGAGATAAAGAGAGTGACAGAAGATGAGAGAGAGAGAAAGAGAGAGAGAGGGAGAGAGAGAGAGAGAGAGGGAGAGAGAGAGAGAGAGAGAGAGAGAGAGAGAGAGAGAGAGAGAGAGAGAGAGAGAGAGAGAGAGAGAGAGAGAGGGGGGGGAGGGAGAGAGAGAGAGAGAGAGAGAGTGAATAAGAGTGGATGAGAGAGAGACAGAGTGAATACGAGTGGATGAGAGAGAGAGAGAGGTAAAGAAGGAGGGACGGAGGGGAAAAGGGAGAGAGATAGAGAGAGAGAGAGGCAGAGAGAGAGAGAGAGAGAGAGAGAGAGAGAGAGAGAGAGAGAGAGAGAGAGAGAGAGAGATGAATGAGAGAGGAGAGAGACAATATGAGAGAGAGAGAGAGAGAGAAAGAATGAGACAGGATGAGAGACAATATGAGAGAGAGAGAGAGAGAGAGAAATGAATGAGAGAGGATGAGAGACAATATGAGAGAGAGAGAGAGAGAGATAGAGATAGAGATAGACAGAGAGAGAGAGAGAGAGAGAGAGAGAGAGAGAGAGAGAGAGAGAGAGAGAGAGAGAGAGAGAGAGAGAGAGAGAGAGAGAGAGAGAGAGAGAGAGAGAGAGATCCCAAATCAAAAAGACAAGATAATACCTCATTTCCTTACACTTCTAGTGTCTCGTTTTGATGAAAATTTTCATTTGAATAATATTACATCGGTCTGAATAAATAAAGCTTTCTCAAACACCAATTTATTTACTGCTTTTAACGTCCATGAAAGCGTTTTGGCCGCAAGGAGATTTTTCCTTTCGATCTTATTAAGCGACGCAAGGAAGATGGAAAGGGTTAGAATAAATAGGAAGAAAGAAAGGGAAGCAAAAAATAAACAAAAGGTGATGAAAGGAGGAGGAAGAAAACAAAGACGTAATACAAAAGGACGAAGTAAACGTCGCACCAGAACCATAACAGGTAACTGGGAGCCTGTCAGTGCCACACACGACCGATGCAAAACAGAGAAAGGACAGACAGGCATCGTAACAGCACGTGATTACGGCGCTTTGATACGTGACTCCGGCCTCATTTCGTTGTAACCCGATAGTGTAATGATCGCCACGACCTTTGACCTATTAGTCTGGGTATCTCGTTTGCAAGTCATTTACATGCGTTGCTTGTATCTGCTTTGCAACCGCGAATGTGTGCCGGGTGTGTTTTACTTGGTGGGATGGTGAATAACTTGCTTATTGCACAACGTGTAGGATTTCGATGATTTGGATTCATCATACATGCAGTCGATCATAATGTGTTGAGATTTTCCATGCACAACGTTTCTGAGGAAGACATACAAACATCGACAGAGCAAAGGTTGCAATCACCCCTTTCGAGACGGCGTTGGCAGATGGGTTAACACGCCATTTATGACGTCCATCTGTTATACACATTATACACACCCACAAGGCGAGGTGTATATACGCCCGTGCGCAGGATCGAAGCCGACAGTGGGTCATATCAACATCTCGTCGTGAAATTCCTTCTGTATGTTAAACTCACAGCCGCGATAGAGCAAAAGTCGATGCCACCCTCTCCAAGATGGCGTCGGTAGATGGGTAAACATGACATTCATTGGTGGGTTGTATCAACAATCAACATAAATGCATTTATAGTAACGCAAACGCTTACACCATGCTCTCTCTCTCTCTCTCTCTCTCTCTCTCTCTCTCTCTCTCTCTCTCTCTCTCTCTTTCTTTCTCTCTCTTTCTTTCTTTCTCTTTCTCTCTCTCTCTTTCTCTCTCTCTCTTTCTCTTTCTCTCTCTCTCTCTCTCTCTCTCTCTCTCTCTCTCTCTCTCTCTCGCTCTCTCTCTTTCTTCTTCCCTTCTCCGTCCGTTCCCTCTCCCTTCTTTTTTCCCCTTTCCTCCAACTCGGTTTTTCTTTCCATATCTATCGTTCTCCTTTTGTTCTCCTTTCAGAAAAGGATTCAAAAGCTTCAGGCAAATTTCCTAAAACAGAAACAAGAAACGAAGCCTTTAACAGTTCTTCTTCGTATAATGCCGAAAATTGTA
>BOPN01001805.1:226548-231548 GCA_017312705.2 Penaeus japonicus
TGTTCGTCGAGGAGGTAGCTGCTCCTGCTCTCATTTCTTCCCATCAGCTTCTGGATTCCTGTCCAGAATGACTGTGGGTCTTTTCGATTCCATTCCACTTTCTTGACAAGGTCTTCCCACTGGTCGTTTGCTGCTCTCTTCCATTTCTGTGAGAGTTCTCTTTGCAATGTTCTGTATCTTGCTGGCAGGTCTTGTGTCCATCCATGAATTCCTATATAGTGCTGCAGGTGATTCGACTGTAAATGTCAGTAGTTGGTCTTGGGTACATGTTGCTCGAGTGCAGCTTCAACATCGCTATACCACTTCCGGACTTCGTCGTCAATCTCTGTTGCAGTCCTCAAGTTGGCTGCAGACTTCGACTGGAGCTGTTCCTTGAATCCTTCCCAATTAGCCATTCTCAAGTTGAATCTGCTAGAAGTTGGGCTTTTCAGTATTGGGTTGGATGTTATCTTGAGGATGATGGGCAGGTGATCACTGGTGGTTGCAGGGTCCTGTTCTATCGTCATGTTGTTGTGGGCTTCATTGTTGCAGAGCACAATATCTCGAGTGGTTACTGTGTTCCCTGTGATGAAAGTAGGGAAGTCTGGTCCAGTGTGGATTAGATCTCCATCTGCAATCATTCTAGCAATAGCATTACCAACCTGGTCGCCTGCTCTGTCGTTTAGCATTAGATGGTTGGCATTGAGGTCTCCCACTATGTATGTGGCTAATCTTCTTCGGAGTAGGCCGTACAAGTCTTGCAGTGGAACAATTGCCCTTCTTGGAGGCAGATACATTGTTGCCACTATTGTAGGACCTCTGCTGGTTTCTATCTCGATTGCCACCATCTCATCAAAGTCGTCGAGAAACTTGTGTTTGATCTCTCTTTGGACTGCTATTGTTATCCCATCATTTACTTCTCCAGTCCTGTTCCTCTAATAGTTTATCAGGACTATGTCCGCATTTAGGGCTCTGTACATGCCTGACAGTTCGTTCCTACAAACTGTCCACTTGAGGACATTCTGCTGTTCTACAGTGATGGTGTGGTTCACTTGGATTTGGCTGCAGGTCCATCTTCATGCCTCTCATGGAACTCATCATAGTGATTCCTCCTCTTCCTGTAGGTCTCAGGGTCGAGGTAGGGGATGATCACACCACCGAGATTTAGGGCGGCTGCCCTAATTCTCTTGTCAATAATGCTGGCACAGTCATCAGATTTCAGCTTCTGATTGTTGTAGGAGTATTTCATCCTGCCATTCTTGATATATTCTGCAACATCTTCATCAATATTGCCGTTTGTAATGTTTTTTTTGTTTTTTTTTAATAGGTTCCTACAGCTTTGCCTCTTGCTTCCTTGTCCTTCTTTACATTCTTGCACCTGCAAGGGGATGGCACCCTTACATACTGTGGTACTGGTGTAGAGGGCTCTTCCAGTGGCGGCATTTCTTCTTCTTCGGGTGCTTCTGTGGTTTCTTTTGGGGGTGTCTGAGGGTTCTGTTGGTAGCATAACCCTGAGGATGCCTGCCGAATTTACGTCGTTAGGAAGGTTAATTTCCGGGAGGTTGTCTCGCCTCAAGGCTAGCTTTGCTTGTTCTTCAAAGCAACCAGGTTGAGCAAGGTTGGCAAGGTGCACATGCATCAAAGAAATCAATGTCTTGACGGATCTGCGTCACTTCGCCAGGTAGGAGGGGGGGGGGGGGGGCGTAGGCTAGGGACACGGGAGGCCTCCATAAGTCTCCAATTGCTATCGAGTAGAGATAGGGGTAGGTCCCTGAAAAGAGTAGCTTGGCATCAGGGGTTGACCATCCAAGTTTCTGCTGGGGAGATTTGTAATCACCATGTTTATTGCCAAGCTTAGGCAGGCTTTTTCATTTGCATTATATCTGTTTCTGTAATATGTAACCGCACTATGCCACCAGTACGCCTCGAGGTCAGGGGGACTATCTGAGCAACTCAGGTTAGAGATCTCCAGGATCCTAAGCAGCAATGACATCATCCTAACAAGACTCCACGCCACCGAAGATGGTTACATCGCCCAAGTCGAATCCGAAAAAGATGAAAGCAAGATCTTTGGAGACGCCACAAAACGAGAACTGCAGATGAAGGACTGCCACTCAGTCCTGTCCCCAGACAAACAAGCAAAACATACGCTAGTCCTCAAGGGCATAGATGAAAGTATTATGCAAAAGGAACCTACTGAAATCGCCAGAGAGATCGAGCGAACGATCAGTCATGTCAGAGTAGAACACATTTGTCATGACGAACGTAAATTACGTGAAAGTCAGGTTCGGCACGTTCGACAGCGCCAATAAAATTAAGGAAACAGGACTCAGAATCTTTTCATTCTCGATCACCCCGAGGCAGATCGAGTTTGAAAGATACACGGCTATAAACCAGCGTATGCATTACTATGAATACATTCATAATAAAAGCAAGTGCCCTAATAAACAAAATAAATACTGCTCTGAGTGTGGAGAGACTGGACATACATACACAGAGTGTAAGAACAACAACAAAAAATGCCTCAGATCCGGCGGTAATCATCGTACTCTGGCAAACAAATGTCCAGAGAGGCAAAAAATAATAAAGGAGACAGAGGAGAAAAACAATGAAAGAGCTATTGTGAGGGAAAATAAAACTTACAGTGTGGTAGCCAAGGCAGCAGTAAATCAAACACTGTCTACAACAAAGGAAGCAATCATCAGCTCCATAAAACAGGCCACGCCCACGGCACCACAGCAGATCATCCAGCTCCCTAACAATACCTCTCTCGAAATCCTCACCATCTTAATAAACGGCCACCTAACTTGCCTGAAAGAACCTGGGAGTGACTATAACACAGTAGCCAACAGAAGATTAAGAAGAGCAGGCCTTCCAGAGGTGAGACTGGAGGCTGAGGTCGACTCAGAACGCATCCTGAAGTCATTGCTCCCCTACAACCTCAACCCCATACAAGCAGAGAAGCTGCTTTGTCTCAGGAGAGCTTGTTATTCCATCACCTAGCTCTGGATCAACACGACAGGCTTCTCAGCGAAACTGAAGGAATGGAGGAACAGGAGATAATAAGTGGTAGCTTACAACCACAACTAACGTACCTGCCTCCAGTTCAACTGAAATACCTCACTACCAAGCAAAAGTCATCTCCACAAATTACAAGGAAACCAGCAAAACAGAAAAGTAAATATCCGAAGGATACCCAAGCAGCAGCTTCCCTACTGAACCGATAACAAAAACACTTCCAGATGGAATTCCAACAGACCCAACAGTACTCGGCCTCCGACTGTTCGCATCTGACCCCAAAAAACACCACCAAAGCAACCGCAAAGCAATTGGGGATGAAATAAGAAAGGGTACAATTAAATATACCTACAGTAACCCAGCATATCACTCACCAGAACAGGACATGAAAACCTGAAGCATCTCTGGCAAGGAGACATAGACATATCACCCACCATGATTGAGGAGAGAAAAAAACAGCAATAAAACTAGAAACAGGCACGAAGAGACAAGAGATAGACTAGAAGAGAACGTCAAGAAGAAATACTAAAATGACACAGACTCCGAATTATCCAGCATAACATTCTCCACTGGAGTAAGAAAAGAGGTAATGAACTTTCCAACGCATATAAAATATTCGACCCGGACATTATCCTAATCAACAGCCACGGCCAGAAAGATACGGAGCGAATAAAAATATACTAGTACAACTTATACCAAAGTAATAAAACAGGTGAACTGAGCAACGGAGCAATTGCTGTTAAAGGCAATATCAAACATAGAATAATTGACAATTTCGACTAAGAGTTCCTGGGAATCGAAATCGACATTGAAACAGGTCCAATAATAATAGCCACAGCCTATCTTCCACTAAGAAGACTGCACATGCCTGAGGCTGATATCATGAGGCTACTAAGGACGAACAAACCAGTGTACATACTGGGAGATCTGAATGCTCGCCACAATATCCTAGGCAACAACGATAACAACCAGGTAGGCAACAGACTTGCCAGGTATGTCAATCACGGGCAAGCAGTAATAATCGGACCTCATTTCCCAACTTACATCACTAACAACTCAGCCTCAACCCTAGATATTCTAATTGCAAACAGATACGGCACTCTGAGCATGTTCGTGACACCAGGAGATGTAACAACCAGCGACCATCTCCCAATTCAGTTTATGGTATCAACATCTCCAATTATGATACCAACACCACCACAAACTGACTACAAAAACGCCGATTGGGAAAAGTACTGCAACATCTTAAGCAATACGCCATTGCAAAACAAACGTCATGAAGAAATAGACAAGGCTACCACAGCCTGGTTCAAATAAATAATTCGTGCTAAAGAACAAAGCATCCCGGTCATACAATGCCGAACAATTCCACACCATCGAACAAACGCACAGTTTAACAATAGCAAAAGAGAATACCAAACCCTCAAATTACATGCTGAAAGGCGCCAATACAGACTGTTTCAAATAACAATTAGAGAACAAACGAAACAGTTGGCACAGGAAAACTGAAGGAGATTAACCGCAGAACTGACAAACTGCACAAAAGATCCAGCAACATTCTGGAGCAAGCTAAATAGACTGATGGAAAATAGTAGCGCCCATTCTCCATACATATACGACGCCCAGAATAACAAAATTTACGATAGTGAGAGCAAAGAGAAACTCCACAACAAGTATTGGACAAAAGCCTTCAAAATAACAGACGAAGAAAACCAGTACTTCAACACAAAGTTCGAGGAAACCATCCATCAAAAGAGACCTTGCACGGTTCCCAAATAATCTAATACCATACCCAGACATCAATGTAAACAGACTGTCAGGCAATAATCACCTGACAACCGCGATTACAAATGTCGATGTCAAGGCGGTATTAGCAAAAATGAAAAATAAAGCTCCAGGAAAGAGCAAAATAAAGAGAACAGAGATCACCAATCTCCCAAACAACATGATCACAAAATTAACATGTATACTCAATGCAAGTTTGGCGTCAGGCTATTTCCTGA
>BOPN01001805.1:244048-246548 GCA_017312705.2 Penaeus japonicus
GCATAATCCAACTAACTAGGACTGGAATATACCTGCCATTGCTCAAAGTTGGCATCTTCTGCCAGCCAAGTCACTGTTGCTCACTGCTGCTGCTCTGTGATTCCTCTCTTGCTCGACACGGCATACAAAGGCTAATATGTGGACACCAGCTGTACCAACGGAACGTTTCCGAGTGTCTGCGGGAAGGTGCTAGTCCTCCATTTTTACACTTGAGTCTTACCCAGGACATGTATACAGAAATCGTCTTAGAATGATCCACATTGGGAGAAAATGGATTCCAAATTGTAAGGACCCCAACACTCCATGATAACCCTGCGGAGGCCAGGTAGCAGACGAGGAGAGCCGCTTCTGCATTTGTAGAAATGGCGGCCTCTGGAAGGGTAATATCCACAGCACCAAAACCAATACAATTTTATTTACACACCACTAGCTTCTCCACACCGACCATTTCAACACGGACGCTTTGGAATCAGCACTTTTACTTAGGTCACATAAATGCATCTTCAAGCAATTGTGCAAAAACCGCACAAGGTCACATTTAACTTTCTTCAGAAGCGGCTCCATGTGTTGAGAGGGAGCGGGTAGGGTTACGCTCGTTGGAAGCAATTGTAATAATAATCATTTCACATACAGTGATGCTAACTTAATTAGATACATTGGATTAAAATTGCGTACCCCCCCCAAAAAAAAAAAAAAAAAAAAAAAAAAAAAAACGGACCTTACCGATTCCACCATCGGGGCCTCATTAGTATTTCCAATATTTATGACAAAAAAGCTACAAATAAATGGGAATTCTGAATTGTTCCGATCTGTTCCCTATTTTTTTTTTTTTTTTTTTTTGACAAATATCCAATTACCATAACTACATATAACTTGAAGTGAAATAGTTTAATGATTCACCTTAGAGAAAGGGTTAGAACACAAACTATTAGTTTATGAATGTAGAAGTGCCATTCTTTCTTGCTATGGTACTCTACCTCTGCCCGTGAAATAACTCAGGAGTATTTCTCTTACAACTTTTGCCTCATTTGGGTGGCCTCTTACAATTGACTGAAGTTTGGAGTCTATTTGCAGGTCCTCCCAGTCTTCTGGATGATTGCGTATTTCCACATATCTACACACAGATATATATGTATGTAGACACACACACACACACACACACATCAAACACACAAGCACACAAACACACACATACACACACACACATACAAACACACACACGGGTCAGATAATTGTATGATTATGGACAGTCATTATACAACATAAGTCTGTCTACAAAGCTTTGTAAAATTAAGAGGAGCATATGTGTGTGATTTTTGACGAATGTATTTGACAAATAACAAAAATATTTTCTTCGCTCATCGGACATAGAATATGTATATATATATATATATAATATATATATATATATATATATATATATATATATATATATATATATATATATATACACACACACACACACATATATATACACACACACACACACACACACACACACACACACACACACACACACACAGACACACACACTCATATATATATATATATATATATATATATATATATATATATATATATATATAGATATACATATACATACACACACACACACACACACACACACACACACACACACACACACACACACACACACACACACATATATATATATATATATATATATATATATGTATATACATATATATATATATATATGTATATATATATATATATATATATATATATATATATATATGTATATATATATATATATATATATATATATATATATATATATATATATATATATATATATATATATATGTATATATATATATATATATATATATATATATATATATATATATATATATATATATATGTACACACACACACACACACACACACACACACACACACACACACACACACACATATATATATATATATATATATATATATATATATATATATATATAACACACACACACACACACACACACACACACACACACACACACACACACACACACACACACACATATATATATATATATATATATATATATATATATATATGTATATATATATATACACACACATACATGTACGTACACACACACACACTGTTTCATGTGTTCGGGGTTTCAGGGGTAGCCCCTGACCCTTACCCCTACTAGTTAGTCAGAGCATAACCCTTGTGTGGTAGTCACGTACGTATAACCCTCCCTCAACCATTTTGAATTTGCATTTATTTGTTTTAGCATTTGAAATTGTTCATAAAGAGGGGTTTACTGTCTATTTGAAATGTGTCTATCGGTATATATGAACCTTAATATGACTATAGCTTAATTTTTCATGGAACACCGGTTATTTCATATATTTTCTTTTCTAACTAAATGTACTATGTTTTCGGAGTTGTAAAAGTTGTTTGTCATAGTATTGTTCTGCGTATTGATTATATTATGTTTTATTGGTACTATAAGATGATATATCT
>BOPN01001805.1:251548-256548 GCA_017312705.2 Penaeus japonicus
TGATTCCGTTCATTCATCGAGACAATGATCGTCATTTGCAGTCATTGCAAATTGATCGTCATTGGTGTATCGTTCATTGTCTTGGTTAATGTGTGTCGTTGGGGAGGGAAAAAGTGTTCTAGTTAGGGAGAAGTTGTAAAGACATTTTTTTAAGACTAGTTAGGCATGCTGTACGGCACAAAGACATAGACATACACAGAAACGCACACACACATAAACATACACATAAAAACACACACACACATTCATAAACACACACACACATACATACACAAACACACACATACGCACTCACATACACACACACCAAGTAATATAATACAAACAGTTTTCAGTTTATATCTCAGACAAAGTAAATATCCCAGAAATAATCATTGTGCAAATTGAACTGTACTAACTCTTGTCTTTCCAAAATGATAATGATAATGATAATAATTATGATAATGATGATTATGATTATGATGATGATAATAGTAATGAGGATAATGATAACTATAATGACAATGCTAATAATATTAGTCAATAATGATAGTAACGATGGTCATAATGACAATGATAACAATAACTTTAAAGATAATGATAATAACCAGTGTAATAAGGCTGAATAATCAAATACAGAAAATATTCCTTTTCGCCAATCCTTCGCAGTGCATTCGTCTTATTTCAAGAAATGACTAGAAGGTCGGAGAGTGAATACGTCTCTTAATTCCAAAATGTCCGGGAATCAGTCAGGCACAGTGCCAAATCCCGGCAGGGGGGAGGGGAAAGGGGGAAGGGGGTGGGATGAAGTCATCCAGGCAACTGGTAGGAGAGGGAGAGGGAGAGGGTGAGGGAAGAAGGAATGGTGGAGGGAGGAAAGAGAGAGAGAGAGAGTGAGGGGGAGGGTAGAGGCTGGAGGAGTAGAGATAAGTCAGACAATAAGGGGGAAGGGGAGAAAAAGGAAGGTAGGAGGGAGGAGTAAGGAAGAGTGTGTGTATGTGAGGGGGGGGGGAGGGTAGCCAGACAACCATGGGAAATGGGAGGGAAGGAGGGAGGGAAGAGGGGAAGAAAAAGAATTGGAAGTGGGAGGACCGAGTGGGAGGGGGAAGGGGAGGGGGATGGGGGTGGTAACCAAGCACTAGAGGATGGGAGGATAAGGGAGGCACTGGGGATGAGCGAAACGGTGTGTGTGTGTGGGGGGGGGGGGGTTGTAACTAGGCAGAAGAAGAAGGGGAGAGGGTCAGAAAGGAACTAGGAAGAGAAAGACAGGAAGTAACCGAGAAGTAAGCACTGGGCAAAAAGAAGGATATTTTTCTCCACAGTTTTCGATGGAAATGGTAAACCTTCCTTTGTACTTGTGAGATTTGATTTTTTTTTCGAAAAGGAGAGATCCATTGATCGGAAGTTTAAAAAAAAATATTGGAATATATGTTTATATCTACATCTAGCTATCTATCTGTATATCTATCTATCCTTTTTTTGTGTGTGTGTATGAGTGAGAGAGAGAGAGAGAGAATGTGCGCGCGCGTATGTGTCCAATAATTCAAAGATATTCTAGTTGCGAATGTTGGAAATCTAGTTCATTTAGGCCTTGCTCGTCCTCGCTTCCTTGCATTACCGCATTTGCAAGAGTTAGGCTGTGTTCATGCCGTGAAACATGGACAAAGCACTCAAGTTTCCGCCTCTTTATCGACGACAGAAGAGGTTCATGACTCCCATTATTCTCAGATATTTTATTGTTGACATCTTTATGGGGTGTGTGGGGCCCACTAGGAATTTCTAGTACTTTTCTCAGAACATTTCACTCGAGAAGTGATTTATTTGTATTCTTGTTTTCCGAATTCACGTGTATACGATTCGCATTTACATAAAGCAGGAGTCTATAGTCTATATAGCCTAGACTATAGCCTTGATTTTCTTGTTCTTTTGGACGACTGGCAACTGGCACAGCGCTGATATTAAACGAGCCTTGATATGATACGAAGTGGAGATTAATGAATTCATAAATTGTTATATATTTCCTGGATGTTGAAAAAAAATGTCGGGAGGGGATTTTTTTTCTCGGTTGTCATTAATATTTTTTTTTTACTGGGGGTGATAATCCTGTATTTCGTTGATTTAACACGATGCTTTTGTATAATCGAAAAAAAATCTTGATTTTCTCCACATCATCTCAATCTTCAAAGGACAATATCTTCAAAGGAGTTGAATAAATCTAGTAAAAAGCAAGATGTTGGTCTCACCCTCACAACTAACTCAAACCGCTCGCTTTGTTTGCATAAAAGACAACTAAATTTGCAAAGAAAGAACAGACAGAGACAAAGGACTGGTCTAGAGGAGAATGGAAGCAGCGAACGAATATCCGGTCTTGGTAATAGTTATACAGACATTTACTAATGGAATCCTCCCCCAGCTGTTCGCACATCCGAGCAGAGGCTTGTGTGCTTTTAATGATCAAATGAGAACCGGAGTAAAAATTGTCTCAGGCCTAAGGT
Source organism: Penaeus japonicus (assembly GCA_017312705.2). NCBI lineage: Eukaryota > Metazoa > Arthropoda > Malacostraca > Decapoda > Penaeidae > Penaeus > Penaeus japonicus. The sequence goes on from BOPN01001805.1 coordinate 254,023, forward strand.
TTTCTCTCTTACTTGGCACACACTGTCGGCGTTTTCCACAGAATAACGGCGGTAATTGTTTTTTTATTTGAGTGTGTTTGTGTACACGCAAATATACATGCTTAATAACAGGGCTGTTCCTGTGCATGATAATGTTAAGATTTGGGAAAGTGATATATATATATATATATATATATATATATATATATATATATATATATATATATATATATATATATATACATATACAAATATATATATATATATATATATATATATATATATATATATATATATATATATATATATATATATATTACAGGACAGAAAAATTCTAGATCATTATAGACCCATCCATTTGATAAAACCCAACTTATGCAAGGCGAGTAAACTACCCTGGAAATCAGTTGAATTACATAATTAGGAAGATTTGTCATCCTTCTTGAAGAGAGGAAATACTTCTGCCATTCCCTAATGATGGGAAAAAGCGAAGAGCAGCTATATATACATATGACTATATAGGTCAGCTTCCCCGCCAACCCACCTCGCCCCAGCAAGACCCCGCCAAGCCAAGACGTCCACCAAGCCTCCCGCTAACATAGTAGTCATTACTTATTCACTTGGTGCTATTATCTCCAATGAAAGGGTCAAAAGTTATCCGACTTTTGCTGAATACCTATTTGTGATACCCCTCACAGGGAGGGAACGAGAGGCAGGCAATCAAACAGACAGACAGGAAGAAAGGGAGGGTGAGAGAGAGAGAGAGAGAGAGAGAGAGAGAGAGAGAGAGAGAGAGAGAGAGAGAGAGAGAGAGAGAGAGAGAGAGAGCAGTTGTAAACCACTCGCTGCCCTGGTTGTGATTCGGTGAATAAGACAGACAGACGTTCACGTGCCATGGTTTTTATTAATTGACTGTTAATACACTTAGCTCCCGCCGAAAGCCGGAGGTCAGAACTGTTCGCTGTGCCTGTCCTCTTGTCTGTCTGTGATCTCTCTCTGACCTGATCTGCCTCTGCGTACGAGCGAGAGAGGGAGAGAGAGAGAGAGAGAGAGAGAGAGAGAGAGAGAGAGAGAGAGAGAGAGAGAGAGAGAGAGAGAGAGAGAGAGAGAGAGAGAGAGAGAGAGAGAGAGAGAGAGAGAGAGAGAGAGAGAGAGAGAGAGAGAGAGAGAGAGAGAGAGAGAGAGAGAGAGAGAGAGAGAGAGAGAGAGAGAGAGAGAGAGGGCAAGCGAGAGAGAGAGAGAGAAAGAGAGATAGATAGATAGAGAGAGAAACAGAGATAGTGATAGAGATAGATATACAGATAGATAGATAGATAGAGAGAGAGAGAAAGAGAGATAGTGATAGAGATAGATATACAGATAGATAGATATATAGATAGAGGGAGAGAGAGAGAGAACACCTGTGTATATCTATCTGCCCCCATACGATATACAAACGAACAGTCAGCAACATCCGCCATTACCAAAGGGGAGAATAACTTCCTCATTTCCGACAGAACATGATATTCAGTTACGATATGATTGGTCGTTCAACAGATAAAAGGCAATGGACGTGATTCATTCTATACCTATACACACTCACCCAAATAGAAACAGTATAACAAACGCATATACATTTGAACATATTTTGCTTTCGATTTCATTTCGGTCCGACGTGATACGGAAGTGTTTTTCACTTTGTTGTTTTTCGATAGAAATGGAAACGATATTTGCGACAGTGAAAGGGATGATAATGAGGATGGTCAGAATAATAAAAATCAGTAGTGATAATGGAGATGTTGATAACGATAATTATTCTAAAGATGATAATGATAATAATAATTTTGCCATCGTCTTTAAAATAACTATGATAATATTCAGAATGATATTGATAAGATAATGATATTGTTAATTAATTAATTAATTGATTTTACTATTATTTCTATTTTGTTGCTTATAATAGTAGCACTAATAATCGCAGTGGTATTTGTGACAGTAGAGGTACTATAAGCATAATGATACTATAATTACCGTCATTATTATCATCATTATCAATACACGTTATCATCATAAGGATTGTTATCGTTTTGGTGACATTATGAATGATTATGTCTATATCTACCAACGTCATTCAAGTCTTTGTAAGAAATTATACTACACATATATCTTTGGCAATGATAACATCTAGAAACCATGCGCAAACCTCCGCTTTTAGTTTTACCCCCCCCAAAAAAAAAAAAAAAAAAAAAAAAAATATATATATATATATAATATTACAAAATAAAATAAAATAAAATAAAAATAAAAAAGTAAATCGTATTCACTTCTAATCCAAATGCAACGTGACTGTGCTGGAGTGGACAGGATCGTCCCAGACGCACGATTCAGCATGCCTAACGTTAAAAGTTGCTGCCTTGCATAAAATTGCAGATAGACTTTTTGCAGGACGCACTAATACTGATAAGTGAAACATATGCTGAAAAGATTGAATGTCAAAGCATATTATTAAGCGACTAAACATTAATACCATAATAAAATTTAATCCAGATCACATCTGAGCGTACGCCT
>BOPN01001806.1:0-22500 GCA_017312705.2 Penaeus japonicus
CGCCACGGTAAACATTCAGTTATGATGATCAGATGAGTCAGCACTTAAAGTCGACAGAGGCCGGGCCGCCCGTGCATATAGCCCAGGCGAAGCGACGTCTTCGCAAATCTTTCTGAATTGAACTGAACAGCTTACATCATGTCATCAATATTTGAACAAGATTACACAGAAACAAATACCCGGTGATGAAACAATATATATATATATATACATATATATACACTTATAAGTATATATATATATATATATATTTATATATAAACATTTATATATATGTATGTTTCTATTTCTCTCTCTATATATATACATATATAATTTTTTTATTTATATTTACATCAATATATATATATATATATACATATATATATACATATGCATATATATATATATATATATATATATATATATATATATATATATAGAGAGAGAGAGAGAGAGAGAGAGAGAGAGAGAGAGAGAGATGAGCTAGGAGCAGCTCACAAATAACTCGTTATCAACCTCATCCTGGACCAATTCAAGCCTCTGCAAAGAGGTTTGACTTGTGTGGATATAGGAAGATCTTAAGACCCCGTGCCTGGCTCTGACATGTTTACCAAATAGCACTTTTGTGACAGAGTCTAGGTCCTGTTGATTAGGTACTGAGCCTCCCTGCAGAAGGTGAGTCACTGGTACACCTATACCCCCAAATATTGGAAGACTGCAACCCACCCCAGGTACAGTCCCTGGATGCTGAATACCCTGAATGCTCGATTTCGGCCATGGCCATGGACTTGACAGCCAAGATCTTGAGTCAAATATGGCAGCATTCCACATGACAGCAGATCCAGACATGCTTCTCAGTGGAAAGCACATCATAAGAGATCAGCCTGCATTCCTCTAGGAGTTGTAAGTAGAGAATTCTATAAGGGCACTGAAAAGAACTAGACTGAGAACCCCACTCTGGGGCCTCCCATTTTCCAGTGGCTGGTTCTCTGAATGACACCCCAGGAATCTGAAACTGGCAGACCAACTATGGGAGTAGTCCCAAAGCCAGGCCAGAAGCTTACCTTTGAATTCTTTCCAAATGAAGTTCACCAAAATGGCAAGAGCACTCCCCAATTCAATGGCCCATTTAAGATCGAGAGAGACAACCACAGAGCTAACATTGCCAACTAAGTTCAGGAGTATGGTCAAACTATGCACAGTACTCTTTCCCTTGTTGTACCCATGCAGTTATTCTGTATGATCTCCCAATTGTCTCCCATCTTGTCACTCCCCAGGGCTGAGCAGAACAGTGTTTGGTAGGTCCTTAATTTTGTCTGAGAGAATGCAGTATCAGGATCTGTGGGTACGGCGACCCTATTCTCATTGAGGGTAAGTCTAGCGGGTCAATGTTCCTGACTGGTCCTGATCTCTACAGCTGGTTCAGGCAGAAAACTCAAGGACCAATTGGTCAGCCTTCAACTGAACAACTGAAGACCTCCTGTGTCTTCTAAATTTCTTGCAACAATTATTGACAATGTGATTAGCTTCCTTGGTCTCATCATTATGGTACCATGAGTCTAAGTAGTTTCTAACCAAGGAGGACTGCCTCGAGCACATCCACATAGTGAGTGTCTAAGCCAAGGCAGCCTGGAAGGCCTACCAGTTTGCTGTTCCATTTTCCATCTAGGAATGTGCTGTACCTCAGCGTCTGAGAGGGTGACAGTGATCCCAAAGTGGTCACTCATGACAGTCTGATCGACAGACCACCTGATCCTCTCCATCAGAACTGCAGTGGCAAAGGTAAGATCCAAGACCGCCACCCCTCCCCGAAGTAAATGGCTTTGTACTATCAATGAAGCTGGAGGTGATGGTGGAGACAACTTAAAAATTGACAAAACCTTAGATAACGACCTGGCATGTTAAGGATAATGTTAAAGACCATCTTTTTGAATGTGAAAGTGGTTGATACTGGATGGCAACCAACCTGATAAATTCGATTACCTGACGTGTCCAAGTGAGGGGAAAATTGTAAGCCAAGTGTTGTTTCCAGTGCTTGGATCTTGATGTTTTAAATGCCCTGAAAGTGCAATAGCCTCGGAGGAAGCTGGATGACACTATTTATTAGTGGATCTGGGCCCTGCTTGATTGAAAAACGATTGGATAATCTGACAATATTTCATGTATATAATGCAGTAGGAGGTCACCACAAACGTATCCTCTCTGAGTTGTTTCAAATGCCAGAAAATTGGTAATTTCAGGAAGTAGAGTCGATTGACAATGGACATTTGGGTCAAATGTTATTTCCACAGGATGAAGGAGGTCATCTCCATCAAAGTAACACAAAAGTTGTCCTATGCAGAAGCAAGAAGGATAGTATGCTATAAGGAGGACACAGATCCTGGAGCTATCTAAGGGCAACAAAATTAGGCCCCAGAATACTTGGCAGCAGGTTCAGTGGCACCTTCTTCAGTTGAGCAAGTGCTGCCAACACAGCATACCACTCCAGTGTCTGCAAAGGCCAGCCAGCCTTTACAGCAGAGACCAAAGTAATGGCCCGCAAGACCACGTTCGGAGGAACACACAAAGGGGAAACAGGAGACAGTCTTCTAATTCCCATCACCACTCCTGAGGCTCAGTAGATGTGGATTCCAAAGCAAAAAGGAAGAGAAAAACATGGCAAAACAGGAAAAACAGTCAAATGCCATACATCAAGCAAAACAATATCTCCCCTATTACAATGGAATTGTCAGGGAATCTATTCAAAATGGGAAGAACTACAACATATGATATCAGCATTCAATTCAGTTTGCGTAAGTTAATACCCACTACTAGACCTTTGACACTGGCCCTTATGGAGGACTAACTGCAATGGTACATCAGGCCATTTCACATCAAGCTCTCCCTCTGCAGACCACTTTTCAAATGAAGGCAGTGAGGAAAGTACTGACAAGACGACTATACACTATAGCTTCAGTGTACCTACCTCTGCAAGATCAAAATATTGTGGAATTGAAGAGAGTAATGGAATAACTACCCACTCCTTTCCTTTATCAAAAGCTCCCAGTAAATCTATAAAAACCCTACGCTTTTCTGCATCATTGGATAAACACTGGATCACACGTTCTGATGTTCCCTTTCCCTTCATAAAACCATACAATTTACAGGGCAGTTTATCTTCAATCATGCACATTAGCCTATTTAATAATATTCGCTCTATCATTTACATATGCAGGAAGTCAGAGATACAGGTCTATAACTCCCTGCTGATTTTGGAATAGGTATTATAATAGCTTTCTTTCAGGCCTTCGGTAATCTACCCTCCCTCCAAGTAGCTCATGTTCAATAAGTCAATTAGAGGGCTATTCTTCATGCTTGCTAATGAGTTGAGAATATCACATATCTCTCAATTTTCCCCTAGTGAAGTGTTTTTCCCTCTTTTGACTGCATTTAGAAGTTCGTGTGTAGTTACTTGCTAACAAGATACTGCAGTAATGTTTACGGATGAAACAAGCTGGCCCTTTCTCTCGGCTTCCCTTGCAAACAAAGCGTCACGAGTACTTTGTGGTAGTGAAACCAGAGAAGATGCTTTTACCCATTTATTAATGTTTGTTTACCTGCTCCTCTGGGTGTGGATGACTGATGATATTATTTGTTTTGCCTCTCACCTTGTTTACATGATACCACATGTCTTTAAGACTTATTTTTCTCAATATTTTGCGCGAACTCTGACCAATACTTATCCCTTACTTCCATTCTTTTCTCACCACACATCTTTGATATGTAAAGCAGTATATCCTTAACATCTGTGTCCATCCTTTAAGTGTCTTATCACTGCAGTATGTTTTTCCTTGCCCCGTTTTCTTCTCATTTCTGTGTGACTTAGCCTAGTAGGTAATATTTTTTATCGAAATTAACAAATCCTCACTGTATCTATCTAAACTTATGGGTGTGTATTATCTGTACCAGCCCTCCATATTGTAAATAAACAATTCTCTGTCGCTTGTGTCTAAGGCACACTTTTTCTTTGGAATTTAACTTGTTTTTTTACCTAAATCTAACTTGCGAAATGATCACTTAGTTCACTTACTACTTCACATTCTCCTTGAATCCCCTGACCGCCAAGCAGACAGGCGTAATCAAGTCGTCCACCCTTGATGTGTGTCACCTCTTTACTACCCAGCAAGCATGTCTCAGGCCTATCTTTGATAAATTGGTAAACTCTGATACCACTATCATTGACTTTGCCCATCTCCTCTAATTGCCTAACATTAAAGTCACCCACAATCAGAGCCGAGTCAGATTAAATGCAATCTGGTAGGTATTTGAGATCAAAGCGTCTCCCAGAGATGTATAAATTTGCAACATATACATCACCTTCTTGAAATACAGCTTCACAAATGCACTTCCAATACATCTACCCAGCATCTCTAGTAGTTCGGAAGGCATTGAAATATTGACGTAAGTAGACCCTCCCCGTGTTCGGTCTCCGGAATTAAGGTGACATGCTCTATATATAACCATTGATTTTTAGTGTCACTTTTTTTTTCCTGGATACAAATTACGTCCATGTCATTTTTAAATACGAAATAGTGGACGTCTGCTACTCTAGTAAGTAAACTACTCACATTCCACGGCATTATCTCAATACTACCACACTCCATCAGATCTTTATGGTTTCCTTATATTTGTCAAACAGTTCCTAGATGTTTGCCCACTCCTCCCGAACACTTTCTCAGAAACTTATCCTTTTCAGCGTCTTTGCACTTAAGTAGCAATGGCCTGAATATCACTATTGTTGTTCCTTCTACTACTCTCGGTATTATTTTTTTCTTTGCCCTGAATCGTAATTTTGCTTTCTGTGTTTTTCTTCCCTACCAAATCATTGTTGTCTTTCAGTGAGGTTTCTTGCACGGGAGTTTCTTCCTCAGCCTCCACTCCCTTTTGTTGTTTTCTACATAACTATCACAAGCCTTTTTTTCAATTGCATCTATCCTTCGCACTAATGTATGCAACTTTACAGCGATTGCAGATATTTTTTTTTACAGGAGAATCTGCCTCACTCCTTCGTCGTTTCCTTGGCTGCAATATTCTTTCTCGTCTGGCTATTGGTGTATCCGTTCATGGCATTACCATCTTTTTCCTGGAGTTGCAATCTTCGTGGTGGGGCCATGCAACCGAGCATTGGGGGGCGGTAAAGGTATATTCTCCTGCTCGGTCGTCTGGTGGTCATTCCTCTTGCCTTTTCCTCGGTTTCTTTATGGAAAGTCGAGGAATTAAGTTCCATCTTGGCCTCGCCTTGCATGCTAGAGACCCAGCATTGTACGAGCCTCCGCAATTGCAGCAGCAAGGTTTCATCCTATCTCCTTTGTCTATTTTTGCTCTGCAGATTCTGGAGTCATGCTTCCTGCCGCAGAATCTGCATCTGGTGTCCTGCTGACAGGTCCACGACTTGAATCCCCACCTGCTGCACTTGAGGCACAGGACTGGCGGTTCCACATACGGCACAGACATGTAGACCTTCTCCGTGACTTCTCCTTTCATGATGGCGACGAGCTGACACCGCTCCTTGTCTCGTGGCACGTGCATTTGCATCTAAACAATCCTCTCGTCGCAGAGCAGAAAGTCTGGGTCCAATTCTATGGGGTAATGAAATATAATGACCGTCATTTTAACCCCTTTCTGTGGAACAAACAGCACTGTCCCCTTATACCCCTTTACCCTGAGATGGCAGGAACTGCTCCGCCTCTTTATTCTATATTGTAAGATACGGTATTCCCTTCGTCACCTTTAGCAGTTGCTCAAAATTGCTGTTCTCTCCCAAGTTGCATTGCCCACTGTAGCTTTTTCATGAAGGACATTTCGTAAGATTCTGGTAATAACAGCCTTATTATGTCCATCCCACTTCCTTCCTCACTCTTTCTGTTATTTTTGGTTCGCTTATTGCCCGTCCCATTATCATTCGCTGGAGTTCCGTTTGTACACTCAACTTTGTCAGTTGCCGGATCAGAATCCAGGGACACCGGTGTGGCTACAGGAGCCATGTTGACATGTCTGCGAATCAATTTAGAACTTCTCTGTGGTCGTCAGCGAATACGCTAGGGTACTGTGCAGTATAATCACATAGCCTTGAAAATCAAACACTTGTAATACGCAAGAAATGCGTAAAATTTCCTGGAGGGCCCAAAGCACCTCTCCCGCTCCCTGTCCAAGGACTAAGTATGGGGGTGGGGGGGAAAACACAGGATTCGGGGAATCTTTCACGTCTGAGCATAGCACTACCAGCACACCCTCCTACAAGTGATACAACATGACTCTGTTGGCACTATGTAGCTTACGAATATTACCCTGTAATTTAATGTTGGTTGTTTCTCAGGCTTTAAGTGAACTTAATGAGCCTAAAAAAATTCTTTATCGTTGGTCGTCGATAGTGCAAAATTTAAGGCTCTGTTAATGGCAAAGATCGATGTAAGATTTAACAGTCTGAATTTCAACTGGCATTTAGTTGACCATACACCCACACATCTGTCTTGGAGCCGTCGGTATAAAAATGGAAAAATTAAATATGTTTCGTAGGGATCCTTCTGAACTAATGGTGTACCTCTAACTCAGACACCGTGGCCTTGGGTAATAGTGTGATCCATAATGTCAAAAATTAACCACGCTCAACTTACATCTTGCTGAGTATTCTTCGCTCCTTACAACTGATGACCCCTTCTCTCAAGATGCCCAGTGAAACACACATAGTTCATGCCGTGACCAGAAAACTCACCTTTCTCAAAACAACCTCTCTCATGGTTCAGTCCAGATCTGCCTCAGGAAAATCACCGACAAATAATTGAATAATGAGAAGTGCGGCCAAAGGACACCCTAGATTACTGGGCCTCCGTATTAGCAAAGATAGATAGAGAGAGAAGACGATCAGGAACTAATATTTTATACCCGTAGATTTCAGTGAAATGTACTTTAGAAAAACTTGAGTAATGCTTACTATTTAAAAAAGTTAATTTTATGTAAATGTACTTTCTATCACACACGCATAGAATAGAATAACTTGCAAATAGAATAGAATAATTTGCAATCCCCTCTACTCTCATCAAAGAAATCACTAACGTTCTCATAGCAAGGGGCAGCACTTATTGCGGCTTAGTTCAGCTTCGTTCACTCGTCTCTAGTGATAGATATTTCTGGACATCAGTTATTAATTCATTAGTGTTTAAATTGCTGAGATTATATGTTTCAGTGAAACCCCAAAATGTATTACTGATGGCTAACCAAGACACACCATTACAGAACGCTGGGAATAATTAATAGTGGTGACATGAGTTGGCGTTGAATTGCGCCTGGGCTGCACGGGCGAGATTGCGTTGCGCCACGCCGAGCACGCTCTATCTTGCTTTGGTCTCGACCCAAACTCTACACGTGGCTCCTAACCCTCTTGTTTTGGCCTTACTTTCTTCTCTGAACGAATTGGTAGTGTATGTGAGGTGTTCAATATCTGTATTAACATCTAACGATGCTCTTATAAATATTTTCCCATTATGTCATCAAGAACTGTCACTGCAATCAATGCAGGAAGTTCACTCTGTGCACCAGAGCATTGACGCGTCAGTTGCCGTTAACTCTGTCACGAGAGCAAGAGACTCTTGAAAGGCCGTTAGAATTGCTTCAAAATAAACATTGTTGCAATTGCTTGAATCATAACACATGAGTCACTTATGTTAATGTTGAGAAATAGCGATGGTGAAAACTTGCATAGATGAATCCGTTACGATGTCATTAATGGTTATATTGCAACATGATAAAACGAATAGTATTTGCAAATCATCATAAGAAATTTAATTTATCAGAAAATCAATTTCCATTACTGTAGAGGTTTGCTATATAACATGTTATTGTCACCGTGCTAATGAGCAATCTTCCCATTGCCATGCAGCCAGTACATCTACCAACAATTAAGAGAGCTTGCAAGGCTATCAGTTGCCTGTTTGACTGCAAGGCGAGATAAGCAGAAGGAGTTTCGGGCGAGAACCTCCGCATTATTGGAACATGTTGATGTTTGTGACGTAGCTGAAGCATCTGTAAACAAAATGGCCAAGTTATCTAGCGAGGAACGAGCTCTGTTTCCTCTCAGTGACATAGACTCCGTTGTGAAGTTATTTAGAATTCATTTGGCGAAAAACAGTGAGCCGAATTTGGCGATATTGTCAATAATTATTGGTTACATTGAAAACACACTGACGTGCTCGCGGGGCGGCTCGGAACCCACTCCAGAACTTGACGATGACTGTTCAGGCAAACGGTCAGATGACCACCGTGTTTTGCCAGTTGTGGATTATGAAACAGTGGAGGCCTTGCATCAGAGGTTTTTGGCAATTATCAAAGCTCATGTGGATGTCACAGCCTTTGGGTCACCTCGCTATGGAACTCGAGAACTTATCAAGCGGATATCAGATGTTGTCTGGTGTACACTATCCAGCAGTTACTATAAAGATCGAGCACATTTACAGTCTATCTACAGTTACATGACAGGTTAGTAATTTCGAAGATGCTCCTCAAAAGAAAATAAAGGTTGGTTTTCCATTTATAACAATATGACTGACGAATAACTTTTCACATAGTTGCAAGTATAGAGGGAACCTGATGGTCATTTTCTGTGCAAACCTTCAGATTCCGAGCTAGCAATCCTGCTTCCTCCCTGTCCAACAGACTTTGGGGATCCACGGGAAACATCTCACACTGGAACCAAAACAGCAAACACTCATATTCACATGACAACATTTCTGAACTGCTATAACAGGCGGGGCTTTGCAAAGTCTTAAACAATTATTTAAAAGCATATGTCCTTGATTATGACTAAGCTACAAACATTTGGGTGTTTTTCATTGGTTATCTTTAGATGTAATGAATGTCAAGAAATTGTTTTTTTGATAGATGGCCATTTACCAAACAATTGCACTTGAGATGAAATAGAATTACATCAATCAGTTTATTATAAATGTGTAGATTGAATGAGCTTCGATAAGTATTAAAACTCTCTGTCAATTAATTACTTTCATTTCAATTAGTCCTGGAAATGTCATAGATGAGAAAGCCAAAGATTACAGCATATTTTGGATTATTTTTTTTCTGGAAAGCCATGAAGAGGTGTGTCTGGGTTTTTGAAAATATGTCTCTTATTTTCTAACAATAGGCATGGTGTATTAAGAGTCGACCAGCAGAATTTTGCAAAATAGACAGACGAATGACAGAGCGAGAGGAAAGACACGTACCATTTTTTTTTTTTTTTTTTTTTGCCACTAACTTGTTCTTGTGGTTTTTGTTACATAATTGCCCCCCCTGGATTTTACCTCTCACTCCCTCCCACCCTTGTCTCTTGTCTAAAACTAGATGCTCCCTCAGTGACTGTTAGGGAAAACTGAGTCATGTATTTGGGCGTAATAAGGACGTATATACTGCCTTGCACCACCTGCACATCTCCTGGGAGGGTATGGGGTAGTGTTGATGCTTTGTATGCCACAAATAGTAATCTTTTTATGTTTTCTAAACTATATGGCTATTTTTTTTTAAGGTAATGTGAATACTCTAAGCCATAATTTGAAATGGGCCTATTTTGGTTTTAAAGTATGGGTACCCCAGAACCCAACATCAAATGAGCTAACTGGCAATCAGGACGAGTGATTTCTGATTCTGCTGGCAACGGTTAACCCGTTGCTGATGGGGGATAGATTTGCTTACACAGGCTCCAGGATGAGTTTTATTTCTGATCGAGGCAGCCTTTGCCACATAATTTGTTTTTTCCCACTCTCTTTTAGTCACTCATTGTAGAGCTAGATCCATATTTGTGTTTTGTTTTTTTGTGTGTTTTACTGTTTTTAGAAATTTATATCTGTCATATCACAGGTTCCATCAATTCTGCAGATGACTAAAATTGTAGTTCAGGGTCCATATCAACTCATTTTTTTTCTTTATACTCAATGTGATAGAAGTATTACTGTTTTAGGGGGGGGGGACAAAAAGCAACTTTATTTTTTCGTATTTGAGTGCCGTCACGAACAAACACGAAACTTATAACCATCCAAAAAGAAGAGATAGGGAAGAGGAAGGAAACTTGTGCTTTTGACAGTGAGAGCCACAATAAAAGGCATCCCTACTGGCACAGGGGCACATTGTTGGCATTGGGCATGGTGTAAGTCACCTTTCTCCTCTCGTTCTGCCTGCACATCTTTCATCTACGTTACTTTAGAGCAAGAGGTCGGGAACTTGCTATGTGCCATCTCTCTATAGAGATAGTGGTTGCTAGAGACTGTAGATGGGTGCCATTCAAGGCTCTCTATCCTGCTGGTGCTAGAAGAAAGTGGTGCCATCTAGCTTTTGGAAGTGAGTTGAAACCCATTTTGCTTATTATTACGGCAGTTATGATAATTATGACTGCAATTGTCAACATTACTCACTTATTACTCATAGCACAATAAAATAACATAGTTATCCAAAATCCCTGAACGTCATGACGCCTATTGTCAGGCAAGAGCTCCTGCGTCATGTATGACGAAAAAACACATCATCCGTCGTTAATGGGTTAAAAAGTAGAGAGATGGGAATATATTTTCTCTACTTACTGGGCAGCGCAGACTTGATTAACAAATATCTTCCCTTAAATCCATCACAAAACAAGGGTTTAGGCTGACTTTGGTTAATGGGTTAAGCCTATTCGGCATTGTCGTGTATGTCGTGACACCCATCTGCAATGGGTTAACTAAAACTACATCGATAGGGTAACATAGATTTGAATCACTTGGTAAGTGTTTCACAGTAAATATTCAGAATAGTACTTACTGTATAGATAAAAAATAAGAAAGGCACAGACATGCGATGGTGTGCCACAGATCATTGCTGGCACTATTTACCCAGGGCCATGGAGGAATTAACATCACAAACATCCCAACATGTCTGTTGCAGAATATTGATAATTCATGGATTTTGAAGAAGTTATTAGATGAAAATGAGTTACAAATAGTAGTTATTGATAATGAAAAACTTGTTGGATGACATTATCCAAGAAGAGGAAGAATATTAAATATATATCACAGCCAGTGCACAAAAATAATATTGAACTGATGTTATTGCTGCTTGTTTACAAACAAACTCTGAGCTATACAGCATTAGCGGTCATTGTATCTTTAGCACATGCAGTATTCTAATTGTTAGAAAAATTAGGGTTCTTGTAGTGCAATAACACCCAAGCGAATGCACAGAAAGTACATGAAACAAAACAGTCAACTATAAGATTTAGACAACTTTTCCAGTAAACGTGTTATAAATTTCATAGTTTACCCGCTAACGACGGATGACGTGTTTTTTCGTCATACATGGTGCAGGACCTCTTGCCTAACAATGGGCGTCATGACGTTCGGGGATTCTGGATCACTATGTTATTTTATTGTACTATAAGTAATGAGTGATTGATGTTGACAATTGCAGTCATAATTATTAAAACTGCTGTAATACTAAGCAAAATGGTTTTCAACTCGCTTACAAAACCTAAATGGCACCACTTTCTCCTAGCACCAGCATTAGAGAGAGCCTTGAATGGCACCCATCTACGGTCTCTAGCAACCACTATCTCTATAGAGTGATGGCACATAGCAAATTCCCGACTTCTTGCTCTAAAGTACTGCAGATGAAAGATGTGCAGGCAGAACGAGAGGAGGAAGGTGACTCACACCATGCCCAATGCATATGATGTGCCCCTGTGCCATTATGGATGCTTTTTATTGTGGCACTCACTGTCAAAAACACAAATTTCCTTCCTCTTCCCTACTTCTTCATTTTGGATGGTTATAAGTTTCATGTTCGTTCGTGACAGCACACAAATGCAAAAAAATAAAGTTGCTTTATGTCCTCCCCTAAAACAGCAATAGTTTTATCACATCGAGTATAAAGAAAAAAAATGAGTTGATATGGACCCTGAACTACAATTTTAGTCAACTGCAGAATTGATGGAGCCTGTGATATGACAAATATAAATTTCTAAAAACACTAAAACACACAAAAAAAACAAAATACAAAATTGGCTCTAGCTCTACAATGAGGGACTAACAGGGAGTGGGAAAAATCAAAATATGTTGCAGAAGCTGTCTTGCTTAGAAATAAAACCCATCCTGGAGACAGTGTAAGCAAATCTATCCCCCATCGGCAACAGGTTAAGGATCATAATTTCTAATGTATTTGGAGGTATACTTTTATGCAAACCCATAGTTTCCAACTGGCTCTAGAGACTCGGGGTAAATCAGGTATTTTGAGTGGGATGAAGCAATGAGCATATAAAACAGTATAAAAGTACCTGCTATAGAGTCAAAATGTGAAATCTGTGGTTCATGCAAAGTATGCATCTGCATAAATCACAGTTGCCTTTGCACCTAAAAATGCTATGATGAAAGGTCAAGAAACATTCTCTACATATATATATATATATATATATATATATATATATATATATATATATATATATATATATATATATATATATTGTGGCAGGATAGAGATTATATGGCGAGGAACCTCTTAGGTGCATTATCAATGTAGACCCTGCATTGTCAGTGTATATATCTGGGAAAGTTGAACTTTGTAAAGCCCTGAACAATTTGCAACATGAATCTGTCTTTGTTTCCTTATCATCTGTATATGAACTGAACATCCCCCAACATTTATGCATTTATATTTTATAGCATGCTATTTTCCAAACAAGTGCAGGTAAATTATTCAAATAATGCTGTGTTACTAAATACCAATAAAGTTGTTATGACATATAAAGTGGATATAATCCCAAATCTCCCCCTATATCCCAGTCTAGTCTCTAATATTAGGAGTTGCATGAAATAGATTAGTAAAAATTATAGGGTGATATATATAAATAAAAGCCATAGATATATGATACAACATTACCTTTTATCTACCATATATCTGTCCATTGTAAAATTAAGATGTAAAAGAAATGGTTTCTTTATTATTTACTCACCCCCATAGCATACTGTATGCACAGCAATTATGGTTGACTATACCTTGACACGAAGCGAGAATTTTGCATGTGTGTTTTTCAGGGCATTTTTTTGGCTACAAAATTCTAATTGAACAGCAAAGCTAACCTTCCCTAGTTTTGAGGTCAGCCCTAGCCAAAGGAAGGCTTTCCCCCCTGGACCCCCCCTTTTTCAGAGCACTATGTGTTACTTATCTTAATGTTTCATTTTGTTTTTTATACATAGAGTTTACTGGTTCCTTATTTAGTGATATACCTTTTGATTACATTAACCATTTAACCCCTTTGACACGATGACGCGTATACTGCGTCATCGCAGTACTCGCGTCAAATCCGAGGACGCGCATACTGCGTCATGGCTCAGTTCTGGTGGAATTGAGTTTTTTTTCTTCCGGATACTGTACGAGATCTTTCAGAATAGAGGTCGGATATGATACGATATATTACTTGACTTTCATTATTAATAATTTATTACATAAGAGTGGGATTTGCTTATACCAGGGGAGGCATTGATGGGCCCTGCTAGCAATCATTTTATTATTTATTTATGGAACATTATGTAAAAATATAAAACATATTATGATTAGTTTACCATACTATTTCAATCGTTTTCTTTGGTCATCCGAGTGAGGCCTCCCACCAAGGTCACTCTTTCCATCTTCCTCCCAACCCATGTAAATAACTTGTCACATGCGCATGGGGGGTAAGAGGTTAACTATGCATATTTTGATATATAACACATGATGATTATGTTGAGGTTTTGGCTATAAACTTGTAGAGGTTTTGGCTTAAAACTTGTCATATTCAGTAGCGACGTTTAAAATTTGGCACTCGCCGGCAGCTCGGATACGGCGCGAGGAGCATTTTCTACTTCCCGGAGTGAAGGGGTTAAATCTTCCTGATACAACAACCAGCTTGAAAGTTCCTTGTAAAGTCAAACCCCTGGATGCAAGAACAATAATTAGCAAAAAAAATGCTGTAATTGACCAGGCAGCTCTCGTTGGCTGTTGACTATGGACAAAGTGAACATCCCAAAATAATTTTTTTTCTGATAGATAGCTATTTTCTAAAGAAGTGTACTTCAAGTCAAACAAAAAACTACGTCAGTTGATTGTTTACCAGTGCAGTATGATGATCGAATAACCTGATCTACTTCATGTCCTCCCCTACCTTTGGGGCCCAGAGGAAGGAGTATAGGGGTGTAATTGTGGATAATGATCACTATATATATGATTAGGAGAGGATGAGAACAATGTATTGATACCAGTACCATGGTATTTAATAATGTGACTCTTTGGAAACTTTACTCAGGTCATAACAGGTAAAACAAAAATGCTAAAG
Organism: Penaeus japonicus; assembly: GCA_017312705.2. Classification (NCBI taxonomy): domain Eukaryota; kingdom Metazoa; phylum Arthropoda; class Malacostraca; order Decapoda; family Penaeidae; genus Penaeus; species Penaeus japonicus. The sequence goes on from BOPN01001806.1 coordinate 14,339, forward strand.
TTGATTATATATCAATGAAGGGTAAAGGTGTAAGTGTAATATTATAATGATCATTAACTTTTATATTTTTAATTTGCTCTGCAAGTATAGATGAATAGTGTTTTAGATTTTACCACATTCTTTCTCTGAATTTTTTTTTGTTCAAATAAGAAACAAATTGTTCATTCAATTATGTAACACCAGTATCATACCAAATGTTAACCCATTTAAGCCTAATAACCTAACTGGCAGTCAGGATGGGTGGTCTACATTGCTGGCAGCACCGGCTAAAAATTAACCCATTGCGGACGGGTGTCATGACATAGGTGCCGCAGGAGCTTTGGCCTGACGATGGGTCTCATGACGTATATAACGTTTGGTGATTTTGGATCACTGTGCTATTTTATTGGGCTATGAGTAAGGAGTGAGTGGTGATTGCAATTGCAGACATAATTACTATAATTACTGTTATATTAAGCAAACTTAACATCCAAAACCTAGACGGTACCACTTTCTTCTAGTATCAGTAGGAGAGAGAGCCTTGAATGGCACCCATCCATAGTCTCTAGCGAGCACTATCTTTAGAGAGTGATGGCGCACAGCAAGTTGTTCAGCTCTTGCTTTAGTGGCACTCACAGTCACAAGCACAGGTTTCATTTTTCGTCCCTACCTCTTCATGTTATCTTCATTGTAGGTGGTTATATGTTTCCTATTCGTTCATGACAGCACAAAAATATGAAAAAAATAAATTGCTTTTTGTCCTCCCAGAAAACGGTAATACTTCTATCACACTGAGTATAAAGAAAATGAGCTGATATGGTTTATATACTACAATTTTAGTCAACTGCAGCATTGATAGAGCCTGTCATTTGGCATATATAAGTCTCTAAACAAAATAAAACACACAAAAAATAAAACACAAAAATGGCTCTAGTTTTATAATGAATGACTGAAAGAAAGTAGGAAGATTCAAAATATGTTGCTTCAAGCTGCCTCGTTCTGAATTAAAACCCATCCTGAAGACTAGGCAAGCGAATCTATCCCCCGTCTGCAATAGGTTAAAGGGATAGGGAAAATGTTTTCCCTGCCTTCCAGGCTGCACAGATTAGCCTAAAGAATATCTTTCCATAAATCAATCTTAAAAACACAGGTTTAGACTGATTTTGGAACCCTGTAGCCATAATACTTCATGAATGTGTGCATGCTTCAACTGTGAGCAGATCCTGATGTGTCATGTATGCAATGACACCTGTCAGGGATAAGATGTCCACTTCTTTATGATATACACATATTCATTTTCAGAATTGTGCATAAGTATATTTTTGTTTTTTCATCAGATAACCCAAACTTTCTTGCTACTGATGCATACATGTAAAAAAGAAATTGTGCAAAGGTTTTTGGGGATTGCATAAATGATGCAGTCTTTGCCAAATAACAGAAATGTTGGTGACAGACCTTTTGGAGGTGCATCTAGACTATCGGATTTTATATGCTGTGGAAAAATAAGTAGAATTTTGCTAACATTCTTGGTCTGGCTCCCCGTGTTCCCAAGATATTGCTCTTTGTCCTGGCCAGAAACCCTATAATCCCTGATTAGTATATAATTCCAGAATCAGATAAGCCTAGTGAAACCCTAGAATTAGTGAATGCAAACAATAAAACAAATGAAACTCAAAGTACTTTAATCTAAACTTTATCATTTTAAAAGCTTTTTATGCTTGGACTTGTTGTAATGATACTTTTCTATTTATCTTCTTCTTCCAAAGATCTCTATTTGACTTTTGTTGAAGGAACATAATGCTTGTTAGACATTTTCATGTACACGTACTATTCTTTAACCCATTCATGCCGGGGCGATTCCGGCTTTGAATGGTCACAATGCTGGGGTTTTCGAACGCATAGGCATAATGCCTTGGGATTCTTGGGCGCACTAGCCGTGAGCTTGGACTGTCTGCTCGTTCACCCTGAGTGCCGGCCTTGGCCAAATATCTCGCCACCAGCATCTGATGCAAAAACCACGAAACGTGTCAGCACGTCGTCCGGTGTAAATGGGTTAACCCCTTAACGACGGGTGACAAGATATCACATCAAGTGGTGGCAGCCTCAGCTGCTGGGGACAAGATATTTAGTCGTGGCTATCCTGCTGGTAGGCCTGCTGGGTGATCGGGCTTATATTGCTTGGCTGCAGCCAGTGTGGGTGAATAGCCCAAGGTATTAGGCTTATATGTTTCAACCATTTTCTTAACCTACTGCAGATGAGGATAGATTTGCCTGCCCAGTCTTCAGGATGGGTTCTATTTCAGAGCAAGGCAGCTTCACGCAATATACCATGACTTTTTCCAAATTGTAGTATAGGGTCTATATCAGCTCATTATTTTTTTATACCCAGTGTGATGGAAGTATTGCTCTTTTATGGGAGAATAAAAAGCAAATTCAATTTTTTCATATTTGCGTACTGTCATGAATTATTACAAAAAATGTACATATCCACAATGAAGATAACATGAAGGAAGGAAACCTGTGCTTATTACTGTGTCACAGTACAAGGCAGCCCTACTGACACAGGAGCAAATTGTAGACACGAGCATGGTTTGAGTCACCTTCCTCTTCTTGTTCTGCCTGCACATCCTTAATCGCCTGTGCTTTAAAACAAAAGGTTGGCAACTTGCAGTGTGGCACTGCTCTCATTTTGCTTAATATTACGACAGTTATAGTAACTATGATTGCAATTGTCATCATCACTCACTCATTACTCACTCACTCATTACACAGTGATTCAAAATCCCCCCATGTATGTCTGGATGCCCAATGTCAGGTATCCTTTCTTTTAGTCCAGTACTTCAAAGGAAATGTAGATATTTCAGTAACATCAGAAATAAATAAACAGATTTAGAATAAAGGAAAGTTTTACCAACAGTTTGGCATATCTATTATTACTTTTTTATTCCCATTAGTATTCTATTATTTATTCTTTATCTGAATATAAAAAAGAAAGAAAGGGAAAAAACATAGCTAAGCATTAATCATCTATTCACAACAAATGGGAAAGGATGAGTGTGCTTGAGTGCCATTACTAATTATATTTTACAGACTTTTTTTCTTTTGATTGACTTATCTGTCTTCTATAAAGAACTATAATAAACTTACTGTGATAAGTAGTTGTGATGGAAAGCATACAATCATACAATCAGGGAGGTCTACAAGTTAGATATAACCAGAATATACACAGTAATGGTTTGTTAGTCACAGTCACAGTGCTAATAACTGTGGAAACTATGCTGACCAGCATGATGTGTTCCTGTAGGATTTCTTTTTCCTTCTTTTTTTCTCTTTTCATTGTAGGAATTTTATCTGGTAAAGCTGCTGAGTTTGTTATAGTATCTTTCCTTGCTCAAATGCCATTTTTTTATTGAAAGTTGTTCTGAAGAGATGAGTTTCATCATAAGTTAAAGTTCTGAAATGTACATAGTCTATTAAATACCAGTTACCGATGGAAATAGATTTGTAATCTTGACCCTGGATAAGTACTACTACTAGCTCCACAAATGGAGCTTATTTCAGAGTGAATGAATGGGGTACAAGTTGTCATGGCCTCTCTTGTTCCCTCTTGTTCACTTAGAAATACTAGGACCAGTCATTTGTCAGCAATTTTCTTTGGTGATTATTCATTTTGTAAGGCTTATCAGTGTTGCAGTACACTGAAATTGTAATTCATATCAGCTTATTGTTCCTTTACTCATTGGCATATAGAAGTACTACAGAATTATGGGAGGATAAAACTTGTTTTTTTCCTTTTAATGTAAAAAGAAAGAATAAAAAATATGAAGTTATGAGGAAGAAAATAGTGAGTGACCTGTGCTTATGTGTGAGAGTGCTACAGCTCAAAGCACAATCCTTTTCCCATTCTGACTGCACTTTCTGCACCATCAATACTCTAGACTAGAGGGTTGGCATCTGGTTGTATGTTGTTGGTCCCAAAAGGTGGCACTCCATTCCTGCTGCTGCTAAGAGAGAGAGGTGCCATTTTTTTTTTTTTTTTTTTTAACTAAACCTGATTTGAGACTATGCAGATTGATAGAGTGGATTAGATAATGATGATTATCTAAGCACCACTCTTCCATACTGTAAAATGCACCTTGACAACTAATGTAAACCATGCAATGATATCCACTGTCCAGACCAAAATTCAACCATTAGTACAGTGTGACAGTCTGCAAGGGATTTCATTAACCCAATGATGATGGTGTGTCACACCTGTGTGACACACCGTCGTGCCTGATGACAGGGCGACACAACCAGTGTGATGTGCCCGAGGCGATATTACTTAGGCCTGGCGTAGGGGGTTTCCAGTTCTCGCCGGGTCCGTCGGGATTGGGTTAAGACTTCTTTATATAGCATTTAAAATGAGTTCAATACTTTTGTCACAGGATTAGAAATATTTGATTTTTTAAATTATTTTGAGTTCTCCTTTTACTTAATATTTTTTTAATTACTTTGAGATTCTTTTAATCTATCTTTTAGTTCCTTAAATGTTTCTCAACAGTAATTATATCTCTTGGTTTATTTATTTATTTATTTTTTCTTTTTGTCTGTAAAACCTCGCTATCACTGCTCTGCATAGCAGAGTAGTGATGAATGTAAGGCATCTGGTTTGACAATTCCTTTTTTAGTGTCTCGTGTAGTTTGTTGGTTGGAAGTGGGATTGTCACTCTGACAACCCGGAATCGAGTCTTGGTCAAGGAGGTAAAATTTGTATTTATATATACATATATATATATATATATACATAAGCATATACATATACATATTCATATTCATATTCATATTCATATTCATATTCATATTTATATACATAAACATACACATATACACACGCACCCACACCCACATACCCACACACACACGCGCGCACGCGCACACGCACACGCACACGCACACGCACACGCACACGCACACGCACACGCACACGCACACGCACACGCACACGCACACGCACGCACACACACACACACACACACACACACATATATACATATATATATACATATTTATATATACATATATATATATTCATATTTATATAAACATATATATATTCATATTTATATATACATATATCTATATATATATATATAATGTGTATATATATATATATATATAATTATATATGCATATATACTCATATATATATAATATATATATATATATATATATATATATATATATATATATATATATATATATATATATATATAATATATATATATATATATATATATATATATATATATATATATATATATAAATATGTATATGTAGATATAGTTATAGATATAGATATATATACACTATATATTTGCTTAAATTCACATATTATTTGTTATATAATTATTATCATTATCATCATCTTACTTGTAATCATTACAATACTGATGGATATTTTTTCTTACTTTTCAGGAGCCAAATTAGACAGTTCAGGTACAACTTTAGCTGTTGTTGCTGCATGTCAAGCTCTTGGTTACTATGATGTTCATCTGGCCCTGTCTGAGGACCATACATGGGTTGTCTTTGGGGAGAGAGGAGAAGAAACTGTTGAAGTAACATGGCATGGTAGGTTTTCCAGCTAACCAACTTTAACTTTTTTAGACTTGGATTTGTAGTTGATAAAAGAAGACCTCTAAAACAGTGTTTTATATTTGACTGCAAATTTTTCATTTATATCTAATCACTGTTCTAAGAACCTTCAATTTAGAATAGATGTTAGATCTAGAATTTTAGATATAGTATCAGATATTTTCTTCAAGTACACTTTGAAATAATCTTCAGAATCTCTATATTAGAAAATGATATCTCACTTTTTATTCATTTGTTATAAAATTTGAAGTTATAAAGTTTTGATCTTGTATTGTTAAGAGTCATTTATTAACCCATCTGCTGTAGGTCATATCTAAAGATGTTCAGCCATGGTTGGGCATCTTAAGATGTATGCTTTCTATTATTTTCAAGACTTCAGGTATGATATATATGACACATTAGCAAAGTGATACTTATTAGCATTTGGTATAATGTCCTAGTAACACAACTGTAAGAATAGGTAACTGGTAATTTCAACAAAAAATGCAGTATGAAAGTGATCCAATGCTGTCAAACATACCTGTCCAGAAAGGTTTAAAGAAGTCTCATTCTGTCCAAGTTTTATAAAATGAAAGATTAGCAATATTTCATTATTAAAATTGTTTCCCTAAATCTCTCTTTTTATGACTATCATTGCTTTCCAGGGAAGGGAAATGAAGATAAAAGAGGCATTCCTGTAACAGAAGAAGTGTATAGCAAATCTTGGTTATATGTAAACGGTCGACCCGTTATCAGTAACAGGCATATGGAGGTTAGTGCTTTTTGTTCATGTTTTTATAACGTGTATACAGTACTGGAAAAATCATTATGGATTACTAAAAGTATAGTTACTGTGCTTTCATTACTTTATGATTTTGTTTGAAAAAATGTACAACACAAATTTATAAAGTACATATGGAACTTCACACACTTCTATTAGCAACAATGGCACAGTAAGGTGGCATAAGATTAATCTATCTTGAAATGGAACCAACAGTAAGACTACGGCATTTATGTAATGAGGATAAATGCTGCTGTTTTGTGATCGAAAATGTATATTTGTTCTTAATTGGTTCTCACTTCTGGTGATTAATTATTTTAGTTATTCTTGACAAAAGAAAATGGGAAAAAAAATGACTTCAGCTCTAGAAAAGTTGGACAAATCAAAGTATTTCTACAAGAAAAGTGAAACAGAAAGAAAAGGCTAACAAGTTTAACCCATTAGCAGTGGATGGCATGATTTGCTGCAAAGGCAGAGTCGGTAATAGACGCAGATGGCACCGTGCCAGACAGTGTAAACCAGCCATCCTACTGCACAAATATTTATTTAATACAGCAACCAATGGGTTAAGATTTCACCATAGACTATTAGTGTTATTTAGAAATAAGAGAACAGTTGTGTCAGTTTGAATTCAAAGAGGATTGGAATATGTGGCAGTCAGAGGAAAACTTTACCAAGAGTGGATAGAAAGATAGTAAAAATTGCTCTTAAGAACTTTAGAAATCTCCACTCAAGAACACTCAATAACAGCTTCTAGAAACTGGGTCTAGAGGGTATCGTCTGAGGAAGAAACTGTGACTTATGAAGACCACAATGCAGTTACATTATGAATGGGCAAGGCAATAACCTGAATGGACATCAGACATCTGGGAAAAGGTGAGAATTATTATTTCATGCTTTACAGTGTGAATGTGAGCTATTAAGCTGAAACAATATACAGCTTATTAAAATTATAATGTGATATCAGAATAAAAAAATAATACATCAGCACAATTTTTTGTTCACAAACTATGTGACGTTATCAAAATTTCAGCTATTAGGCTGAAACAATATACAACTTGTTAGAACAATAATATGATATCAGAGTAAAAAATAATACATCAACACAATTTTTTTTAACCCATTCACGCTGGAGCTGTTCCGGCTTTAGACGGTTGCAATACTGGGGTTCTTGAACGCATAAGCCTAATGCCTCGAGATACTCGGACGCACAAGCCGTGAGCCTGGGCTGCCCACTCGCTCAGACAGAGCACGTGGCTTTCCCTCATAGCTCATCCCAGGCCTCATAGCTCATCCCAGGCTCCAATAGGTTAACACACCATGTGATGTCATCAGAATTTCAAAATTTCTTAGCCTTGATTCTAATGGATTCATGTTTCAATTTGTTTCAGGTGGTGTTTTCTGATGAGTCAACTTGATGATCATATCTAAACTGTCATGCAAAGAACTGGAGAAGAATTCAAGCCAGAATGTCTGAAGAAAACCGTAAATTTCCTCAAAAGGTCATGGTATGGAACCCATATAGCTACATGCACAAGTCGTTTGCGCATTGTTGATGGCATTATGAATGAGGATAATTATGTGAAACTTGCCTCAAACTCAAACAAGATAATGGTATGCAGAAATACCCTGGATTTTCCAGGCAGACTCTGCTCCATGCCATAAAGCAAAGAAATTAAAAATATGGTGCAAACAAAATGGTGTTCAGCTGCTACTATGGCCAGGAAATTTACCTGATATGAACCCAATTGAGTTTATGGGACGAACTGAAAGGTGAAATATGAAAAAT
>BOPN01001806.1:30000-40000 GCA_017312705.2 Penaeus japonicus
TAGTCATTAGGATACAGTGTGTCTTAAGGAACTAGTATTACGAAGACTGTTTTTACAATCAAATAACAGTAATAGTCCGGAATATCAGTGGCTTACACAACTCACACAACTCACCAAGGCTGCATTTGCCAATGACAAAACAACTAAACACTGCTTAACCTAATGCCGACGGGCCTGGCGAGAGCTGGCAACCCCCAACTCCGGGACTAAGTAATTTCGCCTGGGTCTTGACGCCGGGTACTGTGATGCGTCACTTGCATCCCACTGGATGGAATATGAGCCTTACTCGCCGCGGGTTTGATTGTGCATATCATTATTTTCCATTTTCCGTAATATGTGATGTGAATGAAAGACGACTTTGAGTTGACTTTGAGAGGTTCAATACAAGCTTTATCGATGTTATAATGCTTCTAACTCTGAGTCCAGAGTTCATACTCTTTACTTATGTATAATCTTGTACTATGTGGAATGTCATTACCACAATATCATGAGCTAAAGTAAGACTTATACGCAAAATTGCTGAAAGCTTTTTCTTCGATAATTACAACTTCTACCGATGTTGCAAGTTCATAATCTTTCTGTAGCATACTCTTTTACTCCAAAACATCATTGCCATGGTATCAGGAGGAGAAATGATATATATATGTACAGGAAAAATAATTTATTTATGTAAAAAAAAAAGAATGAACACAAAACATAAACATAATAAAAATAAAACATACATATATGAAAAAAGATGAACATAAGAAAAAAAAACAATGTATATACAGGAAAAGAAGGGGAGAGGTTCAGAGAGAGAGAAAGTCAGGTTGCAGAGTGCCAGGCCTCAAAGCAACCATAGGTGCACAGACCGACAAGACAGTCTGCGCACCGGCTGCGGGTAGCCTTCCGTACGCCCCTGGCGGAGCACCAGCGGCAGCGAAGACGCTTGCCGTCTGGAACGGACTGAATGGAGTGCCCTCGCTGCTGAAGTCGGGATCGGACCTCACGTGTAGGACGTGCGGCCTCTCTGCAAATCGAGTGAACACTCCTTGTGTCACCGATCATCTGCATCGCCAACTCCATGCGGAACTCCTTCTGTGGCATCCTACCCCCCATGGTACGATACACGGCGAAGGAGTTCACAAGGGCAAGGTCAAAGAGGAAGAAGAAGATCTTCCTATACCACACCCTCGACTTACGAGGGGTGGAGTATGAGGCGGAGAATTGGTCCCCAACGTCGACGCCCTTCATGCCAACATTGTAGTCGGCAACGACGCGGGGCTTCCCTCCCTCCTCGACCTGAGCGTTGTGGACGGTGGAGAGCATCGTAACAACGTTACGGTCCCTCCACTGTAGAGCAAGCAACCCTGTGTTGCTGCTCCTATAGTCCACGTCGCCCCTCCTTTTCACAGTGAGGTCACGGGGCATCCACTTACGTGACACCCTCACTGTCCCCACTGCATTAGTCCGTCGGGACTGGAGAATGTGGAAGAGAGATGGGGAAGTGTACCAGTTGTCTACAAAGACACAGTACCCTTTCCCCATGCTACTACTCATCTCCAACAAGTCCAGGACTGCCTTCGTCGAGGCCGGCACAGTGCTCTTATCCTGGCCCGTATAAATCCGGAAACACGACGTGTAACCGCTGGACGGGCCAGTACTGGCCGACAATTTATAAACCTTCAACCCGAACCGTGCCCGCTTGTTCTTGTTGAAGGTTACAAACCTCAGTCTCCCGTGGAACTTCCACAAAGACTCGTCAATGGCGATGTCTTTTTCGGGGACCAAGCTCTCAACGAAAGCAGTGTTGAGGGCGTCTATAACCGGGCGGAGCTTCCACAGACGGTCCTTTGGAACCTGTTCCCCATCCTCCAGATGCGCGAAATGGAGGTGGGTAGTCAGGTGATCAAAACGATCCCTGGACATTGTCTGTGGAAACAGCTAACGCGAACGGTTGGATGGTGGGACCAGAAATCCCGGTAGCACGGAATCTTATGGAACCCCATCGTCACCCGCAAACCAAAGTACGCCATCAGCTCCTCCTTGGACATGGGAGTCCACTTCCTCATGTGAGGGGAGACAGGAGGAGAGATCCCGGCATACCTAGAAGCAGACAAAAAGCAAAAGTCAGTAACACAATTCCAAAGTCGATAAACGGGTTATATACACTCAAGCTGTAATAATATAGGAGACAATAACAGTGAAAAATTACAAACTCACCTATTGGTTTCGCGGATGATATGTTGAAGGAGATCGTCCGTGAAAAAACACTGGAAGATCTCAAGGGGGCTGCTGGTTTCATCCAGGTCTGCCTTGACCCCAGGAGAACCAGCAAACCCGAACCTTTTCGAGACATTGTCCTTCTTCCGCCAAACGAAATTAGGACTCCCAGGTTCGTTCCTCCGCCACACTTTGGTGACGAAGGTTGACAAAGGCTCGTCACTGTCAAGGGTTGTGTCCGCCTGGCTGACATAGTCCAGCTCGTCCTCCGAGCTTGGACCAATATCACTGTCCTCCTCTGCCCTGCGAGGAACATATTCGTCCCCGCTACTATCCCCGTCAGAGGAAAAGTAGGGGGACGTCAGTCTTCGCGAGGCAGAGGAGGCAGGTCTGCGGCGTAACCCAGATGTTGATGGCTCAGGCTCATCAACATCGGAACAGGAGGAGGGGAGGAGGAGCGTTTGGCGCTGTCTCTTCGGAACCATGTCGAATGATTTATGGGGGTCATTGACCTCCTTATATACCCGAGGTTTGCCCCAGTTTCCCGCCAGGTGGCCGATAGCAACGTCATATCGAACTACGTGGAAGAAGTTGGCCAATCAGGTCAATGGAATGACGTTGTATCCTGTGACGTTGGTCTCGCGTGATTTTTCGTAAATGGTGATGTTTTGTCACGTGACAAAATGTCATCATGACGACACGTGCTGTGACGTCGGTCGCACGTGACGTCACGTAAATGATGATGTGTGATTCACGTGACAAAACGTCATCATGACGTCACACGATGTAACATCACACAGGTGACGGGGGAAACTCATGTAATTTCAGGTAAAATCTCTGCTTTTACCTGTTTACTTTACCTGCCGCCCGCTGTTGCAATGGCGGTGCACGGCAAAGGCAGAATATTATGTAAACATATAGTGTCAATAACTAATTAAGTTTAAAGTCATAAATTAACCTTATTTTGATTATATCTTGCCTTAGAACACTCCTGTATATCATTCTCTACCAACTGGAATATTTCTGATTAAGTCACACGAGTGTGACGCCCGGCGTTGACGATTTGCTGGTGCGTCACACCGGTGTGACATACCGTCATCACGCCTTATTTGCCGCGTCACACGGGTGTGTCACCCGTCGTCATTGGGTTAAGGTGGAACTGACTTGGAAAGAGACATACACATAAAAAACATACAGCAGATGAAGAAATTAGGGAAATAAAATGAAGTGTTACCAATATTGTGATTAAATTGGGCAGTCAGTGTTCATCAATATTGTTTCATGATAATGTCATGTCAAAGAAAGAAGTAAGAACATTATTAAGGGTTTGCTAGTAATTTCTTTTACTTTCCTTGTTTCTGATGTCGCAACATGCAAAGTTTTGTAACAAAACTCTCTGAATAGTCATTTTCTCTCTTTCTCTTTCACTCTTTCTCTCTCTCTCACTCTCACTCTCTCTTTTGCTCATTCTCTCATCTCTCTCTCTCTCTCTCTCTCTCTCTCTCTCTCTCTCTCTCTCTCTCTCTCTCTCTCTTTTCTTTCTCTCTCTCTTTTCTTTCTCTCTCTCTTTTTCTCTCTCTCTTTTCTTTCTCTCTCTTTTCTTTCTCTCTCTCTTTTCTTTCTCTCTCTCTTTTCTTTCTCTCTCTCTCTCTCTCTCTCTCTCTCTCTCTCTCTTTCTTTTCTCTCTCTTTCTTTTCTCTCTCTCTTTCTTTTCTCTCTCTCTTTCTTTTCTCTCTCTCTCTCTCTCTCTCTCTCTCTCTCTCTCTATCTCTATCCAAAAAGGTGACATAATTTGCAATAGAAAGTGATCATTTACCCAGAAGCATGCCTCTTGGAAGGGTTAAGGCCTAATTGTCTTTGTGGAGTAGATCGTGTAGCATTGGTGTTGGATGTTAGTTGTTGTTTTCTCCCCCTTAGCATTTTTATTTGATATCAAGCATTTATTGCTGTATGATGGAGATGTATGTTATTAACCGTTAACCCACTCACGGCCAGGGCATTTCCAGCCTTGAATGTCACAATGCAGGCTTTATTAAGCAGGCCTAATCAATTAAATGGCTGGCACAATACTGTACCGCCCGGCCACTGGGCTTTTGAATGAGCGGTACAGTACTATACCACCCGTCCAGAGAGGGTTAATGCCAGGTGACGCAATATCATATCATGTTGTGGCAGCACTTGCTACCGGGAATGCTATATCACATCTTGCTATTTTGTATGGCCAACCTGGCAGGTTATTGGGATTTAGGCCCGTAGTAAAGAACCTGTGGGGTGGGGCGTCGGGAAAATGTGACGGTTGTCGGGTGTGAGAGCGTAGGATAAAATGTGACGGATAGTAAATAAGATAAAATAGGTTAAATAAAATAAAATAGGATAAATAAAATAAAATAGAAAATGTGACGGGTGTCGGGTGTAGGGCGTAGGATAAATGTATGTCCCTCGCTACACTGACACCACTCACATTTCCAACCTACCCACAGGTTCTTTACTATGGGCCATGAGACCGGGCAGAGACAAATCTGCCCCATCATTATTGGGTTAAAAATGATAAAGTTTTTTAGCCTGTTTAAAATAGGGCATCCTTCTTCTTCTTCTTTTTCTTCTTTTTTTTTCTTCTTCTTCTTCTTCTTCTTCTTCTTCTTTCTTTCCCCCCACAAAATGGGAACCAGTGCTACCTGCTTGCCATATAAGACAGATTACACTTTGAAAGGTGGCAGTGTCATATCTAGGACTTTCTAGCTCTCTTTCAAGCCCTTGGTATATTACCCTTTTTTGTGTAATAATCAATTTTGGTTTTACCCATTGTGAACATCTTTAGTGAGAGACTTTCTCAATGTTGCTGATTGACTGAAATTAGTATAGAGTCATATCAGCTCATATGTTCTTTACACTCAGTCTGACAAAAGTATTACAAAGCAACTGTTATTATTATTATTATCTTTTGTTTTCTACTTTTGAAAACAATTTAGAAAAATAACCATTCCCAACAAAAAAACATGAAAATATGGAGAAGAGGAAGACAACCTGTGCTACCAGTTGCAAGTACCACAGCATAAACCAGCCATGCTGACTTAGGGGTACATTGCAGCTTCTGCACATGGTCTAGTTTACCTTCCTCGTCTCATTATGCTTGCACATCCTACACTGCTGGTACTGAAGAGCTGGAGGTTGGCACTCTCTTAACCTATCTGAGACAGGCCACATTTTAAGATGTTCAGCCTGTACCAGGCATCTTGAGATATGTGCTTTCTATTATTTTTTAGACTTTGGTATGAAATGTGAATCTATATATAATCTATTAGCAAAGTGATACTAATTAGCATTTGGTCATCATAATTGAAGGAATGAATAGCTTGTAATTTCAAGAAACAAAAAGATATGAAATGCAGTGTTCCAATCCTGTGAAAATGTCCAATTTAGTGCTTGGTAGAGACTGTGGATAATGGCCATTCAAGACTTATTTTCGTGATGGTGCCAGGAGATAGTGGTTCATCTACCATGGAATTTTAAAGTAAACCTATATTTCCAGTAATTACAGTAATTAAAATGATAACTTTCATCATCATTCACTAAATATAGCTATCATTCATAGTATAATTTTTGACTGCAGTCGCGTTTACACCACCCATATCCAATAGTTCATTGCTTTAGTGGCACTCGTATGTACAGTGGATGAATATAGATATATTTTCCTGACTTTTTTTGTTGGGAGTATTTTCTTTGGAACCACTGCTCTGAGTGGATCCATGTTGAAGACAGGAAACCAGTTCATACATTGTGGAACCAATGACCAGTCGAAACAGTCAAGGTATATTGCAATGAGTTAGATGCTTGGACCTTTAGCCTAATATACTTAACGTGTACGAAACAGGTTCGAAAGTAAGGAGCACCTTCTCTGTGGGGTCTCTCTTGGACGACAACTCATGGCATGACGTGGAGATTCGCAGGGAGCGAGAGGAACATCACCTTCCTGGTTGACCGTGTCAGGATTGACGACATGATTCATGGTGACTTCAAGAGGCTTGATCTTAACAGAGAGGTGAGTATGAATCCCTCGTGATATGTTAAAAGCCTGAGGTGTAGACGGTAGTGAAGTGTCATGAAATAATGAAATAATGTTTGCGATATTTGACAATAAAGATGTGAATATATCTAAATGGCGTAATGTTACTAATCTGCCATCCATCTTTATTTTTCAGTTTTATATTGGAGGTGTGCCAAACTTGCAGCCAGGAATGGTGGCAAGAGTAAACTTTACCGGTTGTATGGAAAACCTCTTCATCAATGGCACTGCGATCATTCCTGAGATGAGAAATTGCTGATGACTATTACTCCTACTATGCCAAAGACCAAGTACACCAGGGATTAACAGCTAAACACATGTCCTGTAAGTATATTTAGGAGAGCCCAAGGAAGGTCTTTTGTTTATGGATCAGTGCTAGTAAATAAATGATGAGTGTGTGAGGATTTGAGAGGTAATTCAATTCATGGTGTGTAATTGAAGAAAGTGTTTTGTATCTATGGTTATATCTAGCCATCTATCATCATCAAATTTACAGGTTCTTTGTATTTGTGTATATCTAAACAATTTTGTAATGAGTCAACTTGATATTAGTATTTTACATAACATATTTTGATTATCCACTTGTCCTTGGCAGTATGGAGACTCCTCTGACCTGACCATGACCTTCTTGAAGCGAGAGGCTCACCTCCGATACCCAGCCTTCGAAGATCAGCGCTCTGTCAATGTGTCTGTTGAATTTAGGACTACAAGTCCAGGTGTACTTATCTACATAAGTTTGCCACAGCAGGTTACTTTAAGGTGTGTTATCTTTGGGTTTACTTACCTCTGTTTATAGTGCTGAAGTTGTTTTCACTGTCAACTTCATCTCATTTCTTATAATTGTAGGTACAGTGACTAGGGAACATTGTGTCTTTTCAATATATATATATATATTTAATTTCCTGGAAGATTGTTTTTTTTTTATCAAGTAAAAATATTCACCACAGAAAATGGTCTTCTTAAGGCACAACTTCTTGTAATTTTTCAATTTGGATCTAGTTTCATACCATAGAAGAGCAAATGAGTTCTCAATTAGAACTTCACTGATTCAGTAGATTTTTAAGTAACTGAACTGCTATATGGAATCAGACTTCCATTCAGTTTATTTAATTTTATAATTTATTTATTTATTTATCCTTCTATCTATCTCTCTATATTAGATACTGGAGTTGTGTAATATGGATTAAAAGTTTTTTTTCCAACAAATTTTATGATTTTATACTGTCAAATATCTTTTTAAAAGTAGAATAAGTTTATCAATATTCAAAAGATTACAGAACAAAGAAAATGGTAATAGGAAAATCAAAATGACTAAGAAAATCATATTTGTTTACAAACTCACTGCAGAAAATATATGAATTTCATAAACAAGAATAAGTTCATTAAATATCGTACATTTTTAGTGTTTTTGCTCACTGTTACTGCTCCAACCGGCATGATCTTAATCCTTAAAAATATCTATTTTTAATATAACCAGAATGATGTAACGCGATTTTAAGTTTAGATCAATAATGCGATTAGGTCCTAGAATCAGATAAACCATTCTATAGGCATCCTGTAAGCTTGCTCGTTTGAATTTTACCATATCCTTACAAACTTACAAAATGAAACAGATCTGAAAATTCTTATGTATGGCATTTATTCTTAACCCACTTACGACGGGGGCATTCCAGCCCTGAATGTCCCAATGCCGGGGCGTTGGAATTATTAGGCCTAAATCAATTAAATGGCTGGCACAATACTGTGCCGCCCGGCCACTGGGCTTTTGAATGAGCGGTACAGTACTGTACCACCCGTCCAGAGAGGGTTAATAAAGGTAATATAGTAACAAAGAACTAGTGGATTGTGCATGTCCCAAACATCCATAGATTAATTTTGTTCTTGCATTTTTCAACAACTGTAACTATAGACTTATTTTGTCGTAGAGATAAATATATCACTTTAGAATAGAATATAGATGTGTTTGTATATGAGGCAGGTTCAAGCAACTTGTTCACATATTAAAGTAATGTCTTAACAAGTGCATCTTTTTTTGCAGGCGGAGTCTACGGTTCGGATGGCTTTTTGGGATGCATGCGACGTATTTCAGTCGTGGGATTCATGCAGAAGCCCAAAGAGGAGGTCAGTTGTGGCTTTGGGTCTAGTTTATTATTCTTGATTATTTGAGTTTTTTCTGTACGTAAGTGCTATTTTTTTTAGATTCATGCACTTCGTATTATTGTGAGCTTTTTTTCTTTACAGGAAATAAGTGATAGGAAAGGAATTGTATTGGCTGCCTGTCAGATCATGGATCGTTGCAACCCTAATCCATGTGAACACCATGGCCGTTGCAAGCAGAACAGCAAGGAATTTTTCTGTGAATGTTCAGGAACAGGGTACTCCGGTGCTGTGTGCCACACCTGTAAGTTTTGTGGTATTTGAGATTTTTAATTGTTTCAAGATCTTTATTGTACTTTGCAGTCGTTCTGTGATATGTAGCATGTAATTTTATGTATCTGTATGTATATATGACTTTATATTTGTTTATTTGCAGACTTATACATGAAAATAAACGTTCTATCTACTTCTCCCTTTTCCCAGCCCTGAATCCCATTTCTTGTGCTGCCTATGGAATGCAGAATCCAGGATCCAAACGGGCTGAAGTCTTCATCGATGTTGATGGTTCTGGGCCTCTTGTTCCCTTCCCTGTCACATGCGAGTTTTACAGTATGTAATCACTTACCTGGTTGTTATATTTTGCTTATTGTAATTATTGATTTTTGTATGATAGATTATAATATTGATTGGATATGAATATGTTTATCTGTGTGTTTTATATATTAGACTATATCTATTCAAATAGTTTCTGTCACTTGAATTTCTCTTCATGCATCATCTCATCCTGCAGTAACATAAAGTTGGAATGCCTTGAAACCATGTCAGTGTGAAAAGTGAGGCAGGCAAAGTTTATAAATCAGTTTAGAGTAAGAGAGAGAGGAGAGGACAAGCCAGACAAGGTCATTCAGCCACTGCTCAGGAACAGGAACTTGTAGTATTAATAATTTCTCTTCCAAAGATGACGGGAAAGTGTATTCGTACTTGGGCCACAAGCATGAAATGACGACGACTGTGGATGGCTTTGAGAAGAGAGGGTCCTATGTGCAGAACATTATCTATGACACTGAGATGGAGCAGATCGAGATCTTTGTCAACCGCTCCACCAAGTGCAGGCAGCGCATTCACTACGAGTGCCTGAAGGCCAAGCTTTTTAACTCGCCTTCCCCGGAGGATCAGGACTTCCAGGTAATGCAACATGCATTGGGATTAAAACCTCTTCTTTGATTGTGTCTGTGTGTTCAGTGTTTTAGTGCAGTACTTAGTCTGCCTGGCCACAAGGATTCAAGAAGGATTTTTTTTATAATCCTCATAGGCCCAGGTTCATATATCAGACATGCATTACATTTGATTTCTTCTGCCAGCCCTTCACCTGGTGGGTTTCCCGCAACAACCAGCCCATGGACTACTGGGGAGGATCGCTGCCAGGGTCTCGTAAATGCGAGTGTGGCCTCATGGGCACCTGTGTTACTGGCAAATGGTGCAACTGTGATGCAGGTTAGTA
This sequence comes from Penaeus japonicus, assembly GCA_017312705.2. NCBI lineage: Eukaryota > Metazoa > Arthropoda > Malacostraca > Decapoda > Penaeidae > Penaeus > Penaeus japonicus. Next base: position 39,864 of record BOPN01001806.1, read on the forward strand.
TAGTATGCAGAATGGGAACAGTTGTGCCTTCTGGTTGTGAATCGGTTTATTGTGTTCCATTTTCAAAAATTTCCCTCTAAATATGTGCTGTTTTTTTTTTGTTTGTTTTTTTTGAGTGTGTTTTGTGTCAGTAAATG
>BOPN01001806.1:62500-77500 GCA_017312705.2 Penaeus japonicus
AATGCTGTTTGGATGTGTTGATTCAGTATCATGCATGAGTATTTGTATTAATGTAATTATTTTTGAACTTGCTACAAAAGCATGAATGGTCTGTTTGGAATTGCCAATGCCATAATTACTGTTATTTTTGTTATTAGTCTCTTTAACTGATTTATTGAATGCAACTGTTATTGCATTAGTAGTTTCCAAATATTGAGAAAATATATAATCATGTAAGTTATATGTTGTCACTTTTGTTTTTAAACTTAATTACATATGTCCACCAATGTAAGAACTAACTTTTTCAAGTGTAATGTCAGTTTGAAAGTTTGTCTTTTTTAAAGAGATCTTTGCATTCATAATGGATATACAACATGAAAGGCATTTGTTACGTGTCACAAATTGTAGTGGCTTTATATATGGGTTATTTGATGTGAAATTTAATGGAAGTATATTTTACTGCATATATACGGAAGAGTTTTATCCATTATATATATGTGTGTGTGTTTATATGTATATATATATAGATATATATATATGCTACGTATATATGTATGACAAAGGAAAATGTATATCTTCATATTGCCAAAGTAGAGATGCTTGGACAGCTTGATACAGAAAACAAAAATCATTCAGAACTTGAGAAAATCAGGAAGATAGTTGACTGTTCATCTGTAAAGTAGATCTGGATTGTTCATTTGTTCTCTTACTGCATACTTTTATATGTCTAGGTTTTATACATTTCGTTTTTAATATACAAGTATATACTTTTATTTTGTTTGTTTGTTTTGGCATTGTCTGAATGCCATTATTTTATTATCATTTTTTGTTAAACAGTAATTAACATGAAAGTTTGTTGTCTTCAAGTACTGAGAGAGATTGTGTTAATAGGTAATGTTTATTAATCTAAACAAAGGTGAAGAAACTGTTACTGTCGTGCAATGACAGCAAAGATCAACTTCTGTACTTGAAGTACTCTGTATAATTGTATGTTGTATACCTCTAGTAAATATATTTTGTACAAACTTTTACTCTCTAGATACTTTATTTAACAACCTATTCTTTGTATGTGATAGATAATTGGTAGACTGAATACAATGTACAATATCAAAGAAAATGATAATTAAAGCAATTAGTAAATACTAAGACATATTAACCCTACCTCAGGGCTTTTGCCTCATGTGATATAATTAGCAAATTTAGTTTTTCTCAAAGTGAGCTTTCTATCTATTTTAGATACTGTTTTCAAGTTATGAATTAATAAAGTAATTCAGTCTTGTGTTATGAACCTTTGCTTAAATTGACACAATTATTTTTATGTGATATGACATAAAGCATTATTTATTTTCTCTGCCTATAAACGTGTTGAGAATCTGCTATGCAACTTGACTGCACATTCATCGGGAAACCTTGTCTTTAAGCATTCCCCTATCCCAACTCTTCGCATTCTGCTTCAACCTGGGAATGCTTGATGCAAGTTATCTGCCCCTAAACAAAAATTAATGCCATAATGAGATTATTGTTGACTTCCCTTGGTCATGAAATCTGTATCGGTCATCTGAAGCCTTCCAAAGCCTATATCCTACTTTATCAGACTTTTCTGAAGATCCAAAGGGCAGCGCCATGCTGAGTGCCGAAGAAATCTGAAGACTTGGTGAGACCAACCAGAGGAAGACATGGTGTTCATGCTTTTAACAATATCGTATTACTGATTCTTATAAAAAAAAAACGAGTGCAAGAGGGAGGAATGCAACGAAGAACTTGAAGGATGAAAAAATATTGAGAATGAACGAGAGAGCAAGAGACAGACAGAGAGCTTCAAACGTACAAAGGGCATACAGTACACAAAAAAAGGCAAGGTCATGGTAAAATAGCAGATAAAGAACCCTAATGCAATGAAGCCACAAAAGATATTTAATCTCAGCAAAGACAAAAACCGATTGTATTAACGTATAGGTAAAGTAACGTCCGAGAAATACACACCTTATAATTCTATCAAAGAAAGACATGGAAATTAAGAGAAAAATGGATGAAAGCGAAACTATTGGAATTACTAAACTGAATTTAAAATTTAATATTTTTTAGCCTCACAACACTCCCAGAAACGCAATCGCTTTTCTATAATGTTGATATTTAACAAAGATCCCTTTTAGGGAATCCATTATTGGCTCAAGACATTAGGAGTTCAAGGTTAAGCTTATATCCTTTGAAGAGTGACATGATATGTCGCACGCCCGAGTTTCGCGACCTCAATCACTAGTCTTTGGCTCTTTCTTATACTTTTTTTTTTAATTTCATCATTTTCTCTCTCTCTCTCTCTCTCTCTCTCTCTCTCTCTCTCTCTCTCTCTCTCTCTCTCTCTCTCTCTCTCTCTCTCTCTCTCTCTCTCTCTCTCTCTCTCTCTCTCTCTCTCGCTCTCTCTCGCTCTCTCTCTCTCTCTCTCTCTCCCTCTCTCTCTCTCTCTCTCTCTCTCTCTCTCTCTCTCGCCTCTCCTCGCTCTCTCTCTTCTTCTTCTTCTCTTCTTCTCTCCTTCTTCTCTTCTTCTCTCTCTTCTCCTTCTCTCTCTCTATTGCTCTCTCTCCTTCCTCTCTCTCTCTCTCTCTCCTTTTATCCCTCATTATCTCTCACCCGCCTTACAACCCTTCTTCCCGAAACTTTTATTCTTTTAATTCATACTCCGGAGCTCATGGTCTAACGGAGTGACTACTTTAGATTACCTCTTTCTTACACTCCTTTTTCTCTCTTTTTCTTTCATCCTTCCTCCCACCATCTTATTTTTTAAAGAAAACAATTTAAGTATCAATTCATGTACAAACACTAGATAAAATAAAGTAAAGATATACATAATAGTTCCAAAAGATAATACATAAAATAGACCGAATATATAATCACAGAAAACTGTAAACTTAAAATTCGCTGACGAAAAGCATAGCGATAACAGGTAAAGAAATAACAATTAAAGATGGCGGCCTTCCGCGGCTCCCGCTTCCGCCGCCAGATGGCAGAGTAGTGCCGGAGGAGGAAGATGGTAAACAACGTCAGCTGAGACTTTCAATTTCCTTCCGTTTTTTTTATTTTGTGAGTCAATTTACGTGATTTCAGGGGACATTTACATCGATGAGGTGTCACGGAGAGTGATGTGATTCTTTTGAAGGATTAATCATTTTGAAGGAATATATACTTTTAGTGTTTTAATAGATAAATGTTTTGAGGTTATGACAGGAGAGAGAGAGGAAACTGATGGATTTCTTCTGTAAAATACTATAGATAAGTTTGCTAAGTAATTAATTAAAAATGCCTAGGATTTGTGAGATGCATAATCCTCTCCTTGAATTACAAGGGTTTCTATTACTCGTAATAGTGGAAATGGACTCGTAATTCACTGTTTCTAAATGGTTTTGAGTTTTATCTTATATTTTTGCTCTATATCAAATACAGTTATGTATGTTATGATGAAATTATTGGATACCAAATGTTCCCATTTGTGTTAAGTATTTTAATTTCCCAATAATGGGTTTCAGGGTCAGAAAGTCTCACCAGAAATAAACATTAACAGACAAGTATTCTGTGTCATGATATTAGTATAAAAAAAAAATTAATGAGGGGATGATGAGGGTGAAGTAATTCTAGTTTCTGGTAAGTGAAGAGTATAAGACCAGAGGAAATCAATACGTTTGTTATTTACTGAAGGTGGCATTCTGGATTTCGATGATTATTCAGAATAGGACCGCAATGCTTCTTACTGGTGTGTTTCTTTTCACTGTTGAAAATGGAAGCAATCTCTTATGTGTGAAAATACCAAAGGAAAGTGGAAGCAATTTATTTATTTATTTTTTTACCAAATTGAAAAGAAGAAAAATATGAATAATCACACAAGTACACATGAGTATGTACATTTACCTCGTGACGTAACATGACGTGATATCACGGGTAATCAACAAATTAGAAGTAGTATTGCATTAGTAATTTTTTACTTTATTTTATTTCTTGGCCAAACACATTTGATTTTACAGTAGTTTTTCGACTCAGATCTTTTTATTCAACCGATCAAGAAGTAGAATTACCAAGATGTCATCAATATCACCAAATTTTCTTTGATGTCATTTTTTTAATGTTACATATCATTTTATGACACTCAAACACCTAAACTAAAGTAACAGAGTCTAAGAAATTATGGAAAATTATAATATTTGAGAAAAATCTAGCGATCTATAGCTGATGTTTCAGCTCGCCACAATTGCCCTCCTGGAACTCGGTGAGAAAATGCACGTCTCAGGACATCACCTGGGTCTAGGGATATTTTTTTCGACCTTGTGATGAGATGTCAATTGGCGCAAATGGGTTAATGCCATTAAATATTACTTATTAGAGAAGAAATTTATTTTCAGATGTAAATAATTTACTTGAGTTAGCTACATCCCTGTACATCTTCCACTGGCCACTGCATCTGTGGTGCTCCTGAAAAAGCCAAGCCACCACATATGTTCTAGCTAGATGGTGCACAAGTAGATAGGATTTAGCCAATAAAAATGGGTTAGTTTTGGCTCCAATTGGTCTAAATGTTAGGGTATTTCAAGCGTGTAGGTCCAACTCTTCGTGCTATTCACCTTTGCTGCATTTGGCTGACCTCTACGTGCCTAAGCACCCGGTGTACCGGCCATACAAAAAGCCATAACAAAATATCATGTCCCTGGCATTAGGTATTGCCACCACATGGCGTGATAGCTTGTCAATTGATGTTAATGAGTACAGCCAGTATTATTACAAGAAAAAACAACAACAATTGAATGCCACTGCAGGTGTTTTTTAATCACATATGAAACACATTTATAAATCTGATTTACCTTATCACAAGGATGGTCAACACTAAGAACAGGTCTGTGACGTCTGTCCCTTATGGCTGCAGCTCTCTGTCTCCAATCCTCTCCAGAGGCTCTTAATGTTTGTGGTAATGAAGGTCTTGAGAACTGTCTTTGCTTAGCTGTTGTTTCAAGGTCTTTATGTTGAACATTGGCCCATTTCAAGTCTTGCTTCAGGTTGTCTTTATATCTGAGGTTGGGGCGATCAGTTTGCTGAGTACAGTTCTTTAGGTTGCTATAGAAGACTTGTCTTGGCAACCTGTTGTCCTGCATTCTTAAAACGTGCCCAGACCAGCTTAGTTGGGTTTTGATTAGGAATGACTCACAGTTACTACGCCAGTGTTTGACACCTTATTTTGTCATATCATGCCAAGGATTCTGCAGATGGAACTGTTTAAGCTTCTTTATGTGTTTTTTGTAAGCAGTCCAAATTTCACAACCATAGAGAAGCACTTACTACCACTGCTTTCTATATCTTTATTTTGGTTTGCATTTTTATACCTTTCTGTTGCAAGACCTTCACTCTCAATCTACCCATTGGTTGACTTGCTTTCTAGATATGTGCAGAGATTTTGATATCTAATGATCCATCACTAGCCATTGTGCTGCTGAGGTATTTGAAGTTATTTACACTTTTCAATTCAGTGCCATCAATCCAAATTTTAGTTGGTTCTGTAATAGGAATGTTAGGTGATGACTGGAGTAAGACTTTGGCGTAGCTGCATTTAAAAATTCATTCACAGTTAGTTTCACAATGAAGATGTATATGTATGTATATATTTATTATTTAGTATATATATATAAACAACATGTATTTTTAGATCTATATTTCCTTTTAGTTTTGACAAGATGGAGAAGAACGTGCTGAAAAATGTCCAGGTGTGCACGGACACGAGCGACTGCGTTGAGCTGTCCCGTACGTCTGGCCTCTACCTCAAACCAGAGGCTAGGGTCAGCATCACAGTCACGCTCCCACAGCTCAAGTCAGGGCAGTCGATATCCAACTGGGAGGTGAGTTTTTTGTGATTTGTGTTTTGTGACCTTGGTCCATGACAAAATGTAGGTGGTGTGGTGGGAGGGGGAGGGGGAGGGGGGTTACGAGGTTGCCCGTCATTTATGATCATGTGATAGGAACTTTTAACTTCGAGCTCGCATGTTCTATCAAATTTTCTTTCTATTTTTATATTTGTTTGCTAAGGGGTACTGGGTTTTTAGATTCAGATAGATTGATTATCTATTTATCTATTTATCTATCTATCACTCCATCACTCCATCACTCCATTACTCCATTTATCTATCTATCTATCTATCTATCTATCTATCTATCTATATATATATATATATATATATATATATATATATATATATATATATATATACTATACATATATATATATATATATATATATATATATATATATATATTTATATATATATATATATATTATATATATATATATATATATATATATATATATATTTATATATATATATATAAATATATATATATATATATATATATATATATATATATATATATATATATATATATATATATATATATATATATATATATATATATATAATGTACGTGCCAGGGGCGCCCAGCCCATACCCGCCACTCGCAAGAAATGTGCCACTTTCACTGCTCCAAACTTTTTCTTTGCTATTTTTCAATGCTTGCGCTTGGAGACACGCTTACTTACAACTCTGTTCAGTTATGCCGGGTGGCACCCTGAGTCAGTGTGTGCAATTGTATTTGGCTTGGTGTGGCTTGATGACCACGTGAAGTGGCAATGTGAAAGAGACACAGCTGCCACTATCATATACTCTATATGAGGGGTTATATGTAGATTATTGCTATCGTGTGGGAATTGGAGTTGACCAAGAGCTGAGATGAGGAGGACACCCCAGTCTTCGCTTACTGACCAGCTATCAAACGTACTTCTACGGCCGGTTAATTACCGTAGAAGTACGATTTGATATCTTCCTTGGTCGACCAGAGCGAGGCTTTGGGGTAGGAATGGTGTCACTTCCTCCATCTCGAAATTTCTTGGTCCACTTTTGCACTTGACGCACTCCAATTCCCACACGAGTAGCAATATCTTTACACTTATAACCCTCCTTATAGAGGGCTATGATAGTAACAACTGTGTCTCTTTCCAGCTCTTTACCACTTCCCATTATCGAGATATCAAGCCACAAAAACAAGAGACCAAAGCAAAAAAAAGCATAGTACCCGTGAGAGATGTTTACACACTGACTCCAAGTGCCACCGAGCGCAACTGAACAGAGTTGCCAAGTAGCGCGTATTGTCTCGGCTAAATGATGCTCCAAACGCTAGCATTGAAAAATAGCGAAAAGTTTGGGCGGAAAGTTGTATTTCTTGCATGTTTTGAGTGTAGCGGAAACTTTGGGCGCCTATAATTTTGCGCCCAAACTTTTCGCGGCCACTGTATATATATATATAAATATAAATGAAATCTTTGCATTACTGTCTTAGTATGTAATTGGACAAGAATTTTTATCCTGTTCATTTTATTTTGTTGTCCACTCCCCAGGTAATGGAGAAGCTTCGATCTGCCATACTGCCAGAAGTGTTCACAGTTATCAAAGTGACCAAAAGTACGCTCGAGTTCCTGAGATTCGATGCGGAAATTGAGAACAGGAAGAATCTCTCGCAAGTCATCAGTAAAATCGATCAGAAAGTAAGAGCTGTTTTTATTTCATTATTTATTTATTTATTGTGATTATCAACAGACAAAACGCTTCTGGTTGCGATGTTTTAATTGTAGATGCTGTTTTATCTTTATGGGTAATTTATTATGAATTTGCCTGTTTTCAAAAGATTAATGGTATAATTATGAGAGAGAATGGATGAAAGTGAAAAGAAGGGAAGAGGGGAAGTGGGAGGAAGGGAAGAGGGGATGTGGGAGGAAGGGAAGAGGGGAAATGGGATGAAGGGAAGAGGGTAAGTAGGATGAAGGGAAGAGGGTGGGAGGAAGGGAAGAGGGTAAGTGGGAGGAAGGGAAGAGGGTAAGAGGGAGGAAGGGAAGAGGGTGAAAGGGATGAGGAGAGAAAGGGAAGAGGAGAGAAAGGGAAGAGGGTGAAAAGGATGAGGGTGAAAAGGATGAGGAGAGAAAGGGATGAGGAGAGAAAGGGAAGAGGGTGAAAAGGATGAGGAGAGAAAGGGAAGAGGGGAGAATGAGAAGAGAGAGAGAGTAAGAAGAGAGAGAGTAAGAAGAGAGAGAGTAAGAAGAGAGAGAGTAAGAAGAGAGAGAGTAAGAAGAGAGAGAGAGTAAGAAGAGAGAGAGAGTAAGAAGAGAGAGAGAGTAAGAAGAGAGAGAGAGTAAGAAGAGAAAGAGAGTAAGAAGAGAGAGAGAGTAAGAAGAGAGAGAGAGTAAGAAGAGAGAGAGAGTAAGAAGAGAGAGAGAGTAAGAAGAGAGAGAGAGTAAGAAGAGAGAGAGAGTAAAAGAGAGAGAGAGTAAAAGAGAGAGAGAGTAAAAGAGAGAGAGAGTAAAAGAGAGAGAGAGTAAAAGAGAGAGAGAGAGTAAGAGAGAGAGAGAGAGTAAGAGAGAGAGAGAGAGTAAGAGAGAGAGTGAGTAAGAGAGAGAATGAGTAAGAGAGAGAGAGAGTAAGAGAGAGAGAGAGTAAGAGAGAGAGAGAGTAAGAGAGAGAGAGAGAGAGAGAGAGAGAGAGAGAGAGAGAGAGAGAGAGAGAGAGAGAGAGAGAGAGAGAGAGAGAGAGAGAGAGAGAGAGAGAGAGAGTGTGAGAGTGTCACCTAAAAAGCACACTCAATCAAATACCTCCACTGACTCAACAGGGGATCAAGCTGAGTGGATTCTCAGACCTCCTGAAGATCAGAGCCACGGAGGCCAAGGCCCCCTTCCCCTCTCGTCATGACTGGGACAGTTATTTCCGGGACGCCAAACACATGAACGAGATGAAGCCGGGAGAGAGACCAGACACGGTGCACTTCCAGGTAGGTTGTGATGTGATTATTTGTCTTTGAGGAATGTTATTATGCTGTTTGTTTTTGCTTATCAGAGAGACAAGTTGTGCATTAGTGTTGTATAGGTTATAGATTAATGCTATATCATGGTACATACTACAGCCTAAAGGGATAAAGATGTATAGATTACAGTGTAATTTGGTTTTATATGGGTGATATACATAGATCATATATTAACCCTCTCTGGACGGGTGGTACAGCATGTGTACCGCGCATTCAAAAGCCCAGTGGCCGGGCGGCACAGTATTGTGCCAGCCATTCAATTGATTTAGGCCTAATAATTCGAACGCCCCGGCATTTGGACATTCAAGGCTAGAATTCCCCCGTCGGGGATGGGTTAAAGCATAGACCGTACCTCCCCTTTATCTCTTATGCCATTGCAGGACCTCCCGTGCCGTTGGTTTGCGCACATCAATGATGCTGACACCAACAAGCCCAGTGACTACGTCCTCAGCAAAGTGATGGCTTCCTTTGGGGAGATCAGGGCGGTGGACATCCCTCTCTGCGACCCTTATCGCAAGAAAATGTCAGCCTCCATCAATGGCATCAAGACCTTCAGCTTTGGCCAGGACCTGGTCTTTGAGGCCTATGTGCAGTTCAAGGAGTACATAGGCTTTGCCAAGTGCATGCACGCACTGCAGGGAAAGAAGCTAGTTTTCCTTGAAGGGGACAAAGCATGGAGTGCATCTATAAAGGTTGGTTTTGGGACAAATGTTATTGATCAGATTGGAAAATGCTTCCCACTTCTCCCTTTTCTTATTCAACCTTTATTATTATTCTTCCTGTTCTTCATGTTTGATGTAATATTGAGTAGATTTCTGTATTGCATGTTGAGGAGTTATCATTAGTTTAAAATGATGGATAGAAAAATGTTTCAAAACTATTCTTTCCAGGTGGACTTTGACAAGACAAAGCACTTGTCAGAATACTCGATCAAAAAACGCTCGGCTGAACGAGAGAAGCTGCAGGCCGTAGAACGCGAGGCTGAGGAAAAGGTGCGCAGAAAGAGAGAGATGGAGGAGATGAAGATAGAGGCTGAAAGGTATGATGATGAATTTAACAAAAGGAATGAATTGAGAATTTATGGATCTGAAAAGAATTTTGCATATAAGAGAAATGAGTAGAAATTACAGATATGGATTTTTTCTTAGGATGAGACAGGAGGAGGAAAGGAGGATGAAGGAGGAACGCAAAGAGGCAAAGAAAAAGGAGAAAGAATTACGGAGGAATGAGAGAGAGGAAAAGAGACGAAAGAAAAGGTTGATGAAAGTGGAGGAGATGATGAAGAAACAGGAGGAGGAAGAGGAGGCAAAGCTTGCCAGGAAGATTGCCTTGGAGGAACGGAAGCTGCTGATTGCGCAACGCAAGCTGGAGAGCATTCGACTCCTGGATGAGCTCTTTGAGAGAATTAAGGTGCGTTTACTGTCAATGGCTTCTCTGTGCCTCTTGGAGTTTTCATTACCTGTGCTCTCCTATGTTGGAGGAGACAAAACATTAGATTAGGACCATTAATCATTGTTGCATTTATCTGCAAAACAAACAGGCAAAAGGTTACATTTTAGGATGATCCTTTTGGGAAAAGGTTAGCTATCAATGATGTTTTTGTTCCAGGTTGGTCGTCAGAAGGAGATTGCTCAAAAGAGGGAGGAGGAGATCTTCCGGCATTTGGACCAGCATAATAACAAGCAGGTGGAGGAGTTGAAAGAAAAAGAGGTTTGTTGATTTTTATTTTTATTTTTTTTATTTATTAATTAATTTATTGTAGTTATTATTATTGTTATTATTATTATTAATAATATTATTATTAATATTATTATTTTTTTTTTTAGAACCCAAAACTAGCCACTTTCTAGAACCTGTTCATTCTATATTTATTTCATAGTTTGTGCTACTTGATCTAAGCAGTTGTATTTATATAAGTGAGGCTTTTCCTTTTCCCGCATTCCCAGCTAAAGGAACGCAGACACCAGGAGAAGCTGGCAGACCAAGAGCGAATGCTGCGCGATAAGCTAGTCCGCTCTTACAAGTCCAGAGAGGAGGACCGGATGGAACAGCAGCGTGAGAAAGTGCGCAAGGCTGTTCAGGGAAAGGTGATTTTGTTTATTCCATTATTTTCATAGTGTAAACGGTTCTCTGAGTGAAGATATTGAAAGTTTACAGCAGCAGATGGGTTAAACAGCTCAGTAAAACAATAGAGTCTAGAATTAATTTTTCAGAAAATGCTTCGGATATGCTAGGAAAGGACTAAATGTCAAGAAATAGGATGGATAAGGTATATATATGGGAGGGGGGGGAGAATTAGAATCGAGAGATATGTCTAAGAAACTTTTTCCAGGTTTGAAGGGCATTGTTATCAAAAGATATCCTATTCTACCAAGTGTCTGCCCCAGGATGCAAAGCTCTGATTCTAGGCATTATTTTTAGGTGCAACTCCAGAGCGTCATATCAGCTGCATCACTGTCTTCCATCTCGACCGCTACCTCGGAGAGCGACAGTGATTCTTCCTCTGAATCCTCTGATTCCTCAGTGTCCTCAGAGACCAAGCGGGGCAACCTGTCCACCGGTATTTCTTCTGATTTTCTTTCATTTCTTGTTTTTATGGTGATATTTGTGGAAATAAGAGACATGAATGAATGAGTAGATGAAATATTGAAACATATTTATTATATACATTTAAAGATGCTAGTACAAAATAACATAAAAAAAAGTCTGGCTTATAGGGATGGGAATGGCATGATTGTGTCAAAGTAAGAGAGAACATACGTATAATTGTTTAAATATGAGGGAGCAGGCCCTTAGTTTTGTTGTAAAGGGAAAACATCAAGAATGCGTAGCAATTGCCTAGTTAAGTGCAAAAATTAAGAATATAGTGTGTTGAATGCTGTCTCACTTTATTATGTTCATGATCTTTACTTAAAGATTAAAAGAAAATGGGATATTTAAGTTCATTTTTTCATAGGTAATAAAACACACACACACACACACACACACACACACACACACACACACACACACACACACACACACACACACACACTCTCTCTCTCTCTCTCTCTCTCTCTCTCTCTCTCTCTCTCTCTCTCTCTCTCTCTCTCTCTCTCTCTCTCTCTCTCTCTCTCTCCTGTTTGGCACTAAGGTATTTTACAATATGGTTTTACTTGTAAGCCAGATTGATTTAGTTGCGAGACTAATGCATTATCCACCTGCAGGTCGTTTGCGAATGGACAACATGGACGAAGAAGAACAGTACGACGAGTATGGGAGCTGGCACCCCTCCCAGGGTTCCCAGCATCATTACTACTCCTACTATGATGGGTATGGTGACCCAGAAGCCCAGGGTTACCACCAGTCTTGGGGCCAGGATGATGGCTTTGAGCGCGGCAGGGGACGCGGAAGGGGCCGGTGGCGGTTCCCCAGAGGTCCTTGGAGAGGCCGTGGATTCAGGGATCGTGGCAGAGGGTTCCGGGATAGAGGAAGATCCTTCAGGGGTTCGTGGAACAAGTATGGGCAGGAAAGAGATGGAGCCAAACCGCTGGAGGTTAACAAGCCTGTGACAACCTGGTATAAGAGAGGAAGTGATAACGAGCGTGATGATTCCAGGTCAAGGTCTAGGAGTAGGTCGAGGTCTAGAAGTTCCAGATCACGTTCTAGGTCGAGATCCAGGAGATCCCGCTCCAGGTCCAGGTCCAGGAAGTCCGGCTCAAAGTCCCACTCCAGGTCCAGGAAGTCTCGTTCCAAGTCAAGGTCAAGATCTAGAAAGAATTCCAAGTCCAAGTCAAAGAGTCGATCCCACTCCCGCTCGAAGTCAGGATCAAGAAGCAGGAGTAGGAGCAGGAGCAGGAGCAGGAGCAGGAGCAAGAGCAAGAGCAGGAGCAGGAGCAGGAGCAGAAGACGAAGACACTCCAGTAGTGATGACAGGTCAAGCCACTCCTCAAGAAGGAGATACAAGCGAAGGAGTGAGCGCTACAGGAGGAGCAACAGCAGGAAGAAAGATGAAGACAAAGATGTGAATTATGAAGACATGCGTGAAAGTGACCTAGAGCTCTCCAGTGATCCGGAAGATGCTTGGAGGTATGAAGAGGAATATGAGGAAGATGAGGAGTACTATGAGGATGAAAATGGATACTACCCCCAGTATCCCTCACGGGCACGTGGCCGTGGGGGATACAGAGGCTTTAGGAGAGGCTTCCGTGGGCGCTGGCCCAGGTGGCGAGGGAGGGGGCGGGGAAGGGGTCATTCCAGCTACTATGACTACCCTGAGGATTATGATTCCTGGAGGCATGATGAACTGAGTGCAAGGGACCAGTACCAAACCATGTACCAGAAGTACTTTGAGAGTGTGGCTGATCGAGAGTCCTCCAGCAAGAGTGGACGAACCCCAGAGGAGTATAATAATAGGAAGGAGGGCGAGAACTATCGGGAGAGGGAGGAGGGACACAGGTCTCTACACAAGGAGCGAGAACAGCCACAGGAAGACTATGAAAACAATCACAGGAGCCATCACGAGTACAGTGACGGGAGGAATCCAGATAGGCTGAGAAATCAGGACGGCTGGCCAAATTATGAGAAGAAATGGAAGCATGGTGCAGAGAGGAAGTCAGAAGATAGGGACAATTTCAATGAAACGAGCAGAAAAGCTCAAGCATTCAACAGGGAGTTAATGGACTCTGTGCGTGGGAGAAGAGAGACAGAAAGCATAAGAGAGCCGGAGGACATAGAGGGCAGGAGACAAGGCGAGAGGGAGAGCTTGAGACAGAGGCTCAGCAGGGATAGAACAAAACCCTACAGAGAAGAGAGAGACAACAACAGAAAGGATCATGCTATGAGAGAGAGTCTGGAGGACAGCCGACGAGAGCGTAGCTATGAGAGAGACGGGCAGTTATCAAGTGCGATTGTTAAAAGCAGTGGCAACGAGAGAAGATATGGTGATAAAGCCAGTTATGAAAAAGGAAGAGATAAAGACCGTAATAGTGACAATAGTATTGATTCACGATGGAAGAACCAAGTGCTAAGAGCAGACATTGAGAGAGATAGGAAGCGAGAGGTTTCCGTGAAAGATAGGTTGAGTTTTGGAAATGTCAAAAGCAACAGTGAGACTGATCGCATTAATAATAGGTTGAAATCTATTGCTGAACAAGGTGCCTTTAAGCATAAACAGTCGGATGTTGAGACTAGGGGTGGGCGTGATGCAGAGCGCAGGGACCTGAGACCTTGGCATAATACAGACTCAAGTGAAGGTAGACGGGATCCAAAACCCAGTGATCCAAGAAGTAGGCGTGAAATTTTGTATAACAGTGGTAGAGACAGGCATGAGACAGACCATGGGGGAAGTAGAGAGAGAGGGGATGAAGGTAGCGAAAGTAGGAAGAGACGAGATCACGAGAGAGTTGCCCTGAGGGAGAGTTCCGAAAGAGATGAAGAGTCAAATGAAAGTGATTCAGATAGAAAGAGGCACCACAGTGATGGTAGTAGAAAGAAAAGGAAAAAGAGAAAGAGAAAGAGAGAGGAAAGAGGTGATATTAGAAGGCATAAACATAAAAAGAAAAAGAAGAAGAGGGTGTTGGAGAGAAAGTAAAGGCATTGGACCACTCTTTTTCAGGTTGCTGTGATAAACCAACTTGAACTGAAATCAGTTTTCTGTGACATTTGAAAGACAGATGTGACTGTGAGAAGATTTGTGAATTTGTGTGAAATCTGAGTGCCTATATTTGTGTTCTGTATATATTTTCATTTCAGGTTATTTTATATGAAAGACAGACAGACCCCTAAATCTGTTTTTAAAAAAGTGAATCCTCCTCCTTTTTAAAGTGAAAGTATGAATACAGTGAGCTGAAGTTAAGTGACTTGAAGGGGCAGAGGATTCTTGAGTGCATTGTGAAATTTCCAAGCGAGAATGTTTTCTACCAGATAAAAATAATGATTAAGTGTTTTTCAGGTTTCTCTTTCAGCTTTTCTATTTTCAAGGGGAAGTGTGTCAGTAGACATTTATAGACAGTTTCAGTTGGTGGTAGAAACACAGTGATAGTTTATACCTGAAGAAGCTTCAGACTCTAGTGTACTGTGGTGGAGCATTTAAAAGGAAGCCATGAAATTTCAAATAACTTTACATCAAGAGTGACTAATGAATATCAACTGGTTACATGAGAGTGT
>BOPN01001806.1:120000-125000 GCA_017312705.2 Penaeus japonicus
TGGGGACGGCGATGCGGGCGTCCTGCAAACAAGTCTCCAAGATTTTGTGGCTCCTTGCCTGAACCCTTTTGGCTCGTGGCTGTGGCTGGGGTCCTACAAGCTCTATTCCGAGGGAGTGTGGACGCTTGTTACGAGAGATGTTCAGAACGACTCTCTGAAGCTGTGTCGCTCTCTCCACCCGACGGAGGAGAAGGCGGTGGACCTGCCGTGCGAGGAGGCGGTGTGCGTGGCGTGCCAGACTCCCCGGCACCCCGTCCTCACCCTTCGCCTTGGCTGCGAGGAGATCCACGATCGCATCTTCTACTACATGTTCAAGAACTCGGGTCCTCCAGAACTAATGAATCCCTTTGGCAGTGCGATCGTATGGGATGACGACCACTGGGTACTGAGGGATGTAGAAGGAACCCCGTGGTTCTACACCGAAGGGTCAGACAGCGGGGGGCCAATCCTGCCGCTGGGGACGCACGCCTGGGAGAATGAGGACTCCGACCTCGAGTGCCCGGACAGGACCCGAATCCTCCTCTCCATCTGCGACCCCGACCACTTTGCGTGCGGCGACGGCCTCACTTGCCTGGCGCCGTCGTCCCTCTGCGACCAGGTGGCCGACTGCAGCGACGGAAGTGACGAGCAAGACTGCACGCCCCCCCCGGCGTGGGAGGGAGACCCCGCTCTCCCTCCGCCCCCCCTCTCGCTCAACGACACGACCTCCGTCCGCCTCCTCTTCACCTCCTTTTCGCTGGAGGCGTTCGAGCCCACCTCGTTCGCCATGGAGGCCCGCCTGTCCTTTGAACTCCTGTGGAACGACCCGAGGGTTACCTTCCACAACTTGGCCGAGGGCGAGACACTCGTCCCTCCGCAGGCGGGCATGTGGGCGCCCAGGCTCGAGGGCATGTGGGCGCCCTCCGCCGTCACCCGCGTGGACCAAGTGGGCCAAGCGTCTCTGAGGGCGGTCAGAGGTCAATATGAACCCGACGTCAACCTCTTCAGCCAAGGTCAGTATTTCCCTTCTTCCTGAAAGAGATCGTCATCCTACTATGGTGCTTGCTACTTAATGGTGCCATTAGTAATCACTCTCACTGAGGTAATAAAGCAGAGGATAATGGTCGTATCAACACAACTGGTAATGGCGTAGGAATTGTAAGCCATTATAGATTCATTACGGTACAGATAATAATATACGAAACCTTGGTAGATAATCATTAAAGCCCTAAAGAAACATCACAAACAATAACAATGATATCAAACACGTCAAGAACCAAGTCGATAAAACTGTCAACTCAACATGTACATAATAATCATAACTGCAATGATAAAACTTCACACACAGAGTTGGAATATCCTGGCCGCTGGAATCCGTGGAAAATACGCCAAACCAACCTGGTCAGCTGCTCGTGCCAGTTCCAAATGCTGTACCATCCGTTCGACGCCCAGCAGTGCCAGTTTACTTTGAGCTTTCAGGTACAGTGTTAAGAGAGGAGGGAGGGAAAGTTATCTTCTTGTGGTTTGCGGGATTTTTCGGTTTGGAAGTGATAGATATTGCGGTAGAGATAGATAGGGTCATTCTGGAAAGAAAGAGAGAGACCGAGAGCGACACACACACACACACACACACACACACACACACACACACACACACATATATATATATATATATATATATATATATATATATATATATATATATATATATGTATATATATGTATATATGTATATATATATATATATATATATATATATATATATTTATATATATGTATATACACACACACACACACACACACACACACACACACACACACACACACACATATATATATATATATATATATATATATATATATATATATATATATGCATATATATATATATATATATATATATATATATATATATATATATATATATATATATATATGCATATATATACATATACATATAAAGAGAGAGAGAGAGAAAGAGAGAGACAGAGAGAGAGAGAGAGAGAGAGAGAGAGAGAGAGAGAGAGAGAGAGAGAGAGAGAGAGAGAGAGAGAGAGAGAGAGAGAGAGAGAGAGAGAGAGAGAGAGAGAGAGAGACACACAGAGAGACAGAGAGAGAGAGACAGAGAGATAAAGATATAGATAGAAAGAGAGAGAGAGATAAAGAGAAAGAGATAAAGAGAGAGATAAAGAGAGAGAGAGAGAGAGAAAGAGAGAGAAAGAGAGAGAGAGAGAGAGAAAAAGAGAGAGAAAGAGAGAGAGACAGAAGGGGGGAGAAGAAAGAAAGAAAGAGAGAGAGAGATTGATAGATAGGTAGATAGAGAGAGAGAGAAGAAAAATAGATATAGAGAAAGGTAGGTAGATAGATAGATAGAGAGAGATAGAGATAGATAGACAGTCAAAACATGTTCCCAACGCACCTTCCGTTTTCTTCCCAGAACCTCGACTACGATCGATTCACGGTTGCGTTCCCAGAGCCCAGGGACAAGGCTCTCCACGCTTCCTTGGGACAAACTCTAAACGATTACCAGGTAAAAAGAAAGCGTATGGATTTCTGAAATTGGTAGATAAGTCTGTGGATTAATAGATCAATAACATCTTCATGTTTGTTTATCAGCGTTTTTATAGCAACTGCCACAGACAAGAAAGAATCTTGACGAAAACTAATCATTCTCCTTTCTTTAACTACTCCTAATAACTCCATTCAGCTGAACACCACCTGATTCCCCCCCAGGTGAAAAAGGTGACGATGGAGGAGGATAGGAGTGACACTCATCCTGGAGTAACCTTTACCGTGACACTCCGACATAACGGGGTCCAAGCGCTGGCTATCGTCCACGTGCCAACTTGTTTACTTCTCTCCCTTGCTTATGCGGCGCTGTTTCTGCCTCTGAACTACGTGCGGGTAAGTTTGGCTTTGATAGTTACGTACTTGTTTATGTATGTATGTATGTGTGTGTGTGTGTGTGTATGAATTACACTAACGTATTTTCTCTGATTATTACCATTATCGTTATTATATATAGCTTTGTTACTGCTATTATTAGTTTTGTTGTATATTTCTTTATTAGCAAAATTTCGATTATTACTGTTATCACCATTGCTATGATATTGTTGTTAGTATTTTTGTCACCCTTTTTATTCATTATTATAATTAACAGAAATAACTAAAATAGGAATACCAGTGGTAGTGATTTTAATAATAAATGTAAGGGTGGTAGTACTAGTAGAAGCAGAGGTAGTAAAAGTTACAACAATTCAGTGGTAGTAATGGAGGTAATGATACTATTCCCTCCCTCAGTAATAGTAATAGTTGTACTTTGGATGGTAATAGCAAATGGAGTGATAGCAATAGTTGCACATGTGAAAGTAGTGGTTGTTGTCCCAAGGTAGGCAGGAATTTGATCAAATTCTGCATTTTTCCCTATTCACTAAAGTAAAAATAAAAAGATCTGCACAAATATATATATATATATATATATATATATATATATATATATATATATTCTTCTCAGCTTGTAAGGGTCCATAGTTGGACATAAGCCTTCCCCAATTCTTTCCATCTTTGCCGATCCAGCACTATTCTGTGCCAGTTCTTCTAGTTGCTTTGGGGTAGTGAATTACACCTACCCCTCGAATTTCTTCTTGTATGTGATGCTGGTAAAGCCTTGATATTCTGCTGACTCAACAGGAACGGCAGGTAACCTTTGATGGTTTAAATTAATTGAGAAGTGATAGGTCTAACCCACTGAGCGCTGGCCCAATGAGAATTGGCGGGTGATCACATATATATATATATATATATATATATATATATATATATATATATATATATATATATATATATATATATATATATATAAAGAGTCAATAAAGGTCCGACCTACCACTAGAGTTCAAGCCTTTTAAAAAGAAAATCATATGCATTTGGATACCTTGAAACTCTCCTGTTAAAGATCATTCAGGAACAAGAGTGGGCCATTGGACGGATAAAAAAAAATCTTCCATTGTATCTTTAAAATATCACCAGATTATGTCCATCAACTTCCAGATGACTAGGTCCTTAGCCACATGAAAAGTCAGCATCCTCAAAATATCTTCAGACAGATTATGCCAATCATCTCCTTCCTTATTTATGGGAAACTTTTCTTTCTCCGTAACAGCATTTGTGATCAGACGTTCCAAGTGCGTATAAGAAGACCGAGCCCTCAATATTCGTCGGAACGTTTGTCTGCCAAGTTCAAACAATTACAATAGATCACAGTGAACCCGTCAATTAATTTTTCATATCCATTTCGGTTGGTAAAAGATGCAGACTGCAAGTGTTAAAGTTGCCAAGAAAATGAAGGAGGCTTTGGCATAATTTATTTGTATAGATAGAAGCTACAACAGTTAATAGGCAGTCTGTTAACTAGTGATTCTTGGCCCTGTTACCGCCGCGTTCCGTCTACCTCCATGTCCCCCTCCCTCCTCTCCATCATCCACCGAAGGAGTAAAAATCCCCAATGAATTAAAAGTAGTAAAGAAAAATGTAAATGCGTCTTTTGAGACTGCATAAACAGCATTCATATTCATATCAACAAGAGAGAGAGAAAGAGATAGAAAGAGAGAGAGAGAAAGAGATAGATAGATGCTCGTTAAGATAATTCCAAATACGAGTAGAAAAAATCTCACTTTTTGTCTTCGGCTTTCCCCAAGAGGGCAGCCAGAGGACCTGAACTATCTGAACCCCCTGAACACTGCAAAAAGCATTCACAAGAAACTAAACATTAAATCCAAACCTTCCGCATGAGACCATATTCATTTCTTGTGACTAAAAGATCAAAAAAATAAAACAAGTTTATCCACCTGATTGAGCTGACAGTCAAATTCCAATAAACAAAATTATGATAATGATAATATAAAAACAGTTCAGGGTAGAAACCTCAAGTAACTAATTACCTTTCACCTGCAGACCTAATCGAACACAGGTCAAAGGTTAGTGGTAGGGTAAGTAATAAGGTAGGCTTACTAGTACTCCTA
>BOPN01001806.1:135000-137500 GCA_017312705.2 Penaeus japonicus
TGATGTGGTTATTAAATGCTGACTTTGGTTGGCTAACGGATGGGCGCCCAGAGACAGAGTTCTAGACACTAGGATTTGGTTATCCGATACCGTCTTTGGGGTTTGGTTTCGATGGCTGTTTGTCTGTGTCTATTTGTATTCACTGGGGAATATGTGTCTCTGTTTTATGTTGTATCTGGATCTATCTGACAATCGGCATTTCTAGGTTATCTATTCTTCCCTATTTCTCTATCTATATCTATCTATCTATCCATCCATCTATTTGTCTATCTATATATGGCTATCCATCCATTTATTTGTCTATCTATATCTGTCTATCCATCCATCTATTTGTCTATCTATATCTATCTATCTGTCTATCCATCTATCTATTTGTCTATCTATCCATCCATCTCTCTCTCTCTCTCTCTCTCTCTTTCTCTCTCTCTCTCTCAGTATCTTCTGCTGTGCAAACCCCTGTAGGACTTTCCTTATACGAAAAGTGAGTAGAATTATCTAGAACTCTTTCCTGATATTGGGTAAACCTTTTTTTTTATTATTCAGTACACGGTTTCACAAATAAAAAAATAGCTATAACATGCATTGAATTTATCAGAATAAGCACATTACAGTACATAACTGGTCTTATTCCATTAAAAAAAATCACAACCTTTCTTTTAGTGCGATATGTTTACACTCCGAGCTGGTAAATGCAACTGCTGTCAGAAAATGGAGACGCCAGCTTTATATACCCGCGGCAGGTGCAGATATGGCAACACTGCATGCAATGGCGTGTCTTCCGAGAGATATTGAAAATAAAATTGCACTTGGATATCCTATGTTCATTGAATCGCAGTGAATTTAATGGGCTTGTGTGTATATATTGCATGGTAGGATTTTTACAGTATAGATATAATATATTCTATGGGATTGATAATGCAATGGAGTGTGTTGCACCACGGGTTGCAATGATGAGTTGCGTTATTTAAGACCCAAAGCGCATGTATCTAGTCATTTTGGAAAAGACTGTAATATTCTTAATAACTGTTCCTGATTTCTCACATATCCGAAATAGGTACATTCGTAACCTGAAGATTCGGTTAACAATTGTGCCTACGTCTCTCTTCGTCGTTCTTTTTGTCTTTCTTTCTTTTCTTTCCTTTCTTTCTATAGTGACAGTTTTGGGTCTCCCTCTGAGGTCTGTGTCTGTCTGTCTGTCCTTCAGAGCCCCCCCTCCCCCATCTGTTTCTCTTCTTCTTCTTTTTTTTCTTCTTCTCTCTTTCTTTCTCTCTCTCTCTTTCTCTCTCTCCCTCTCTCTCTCTCTCTCTCTCTCTCTCTCTCTCTCTCTTTCTCTCTCTATCTATCTATCTTTCCTTCTCCCTCTCTCTCTCTTGTTATGTATTTCCACTGTAATTCTTACTCGCGCGCATTTGCATTTCAACCTCGTTGCACATTCAGCATTGCACATCCTGCTGCAATCCATCTCTCTCTACCTTTCCTACCCTTGGGACAGCCTCATTATCTCCCCCATTCTCTCCCTTTCCATCTCGCCCTCCTTCCATTCTCTGCCTTTTCATCTCGCCCTCCTTCCATTCTCTCTCTTTCCATCTCGCTCTCCTTCCATTCTCTCCCTTTCCATCTCGCTCTCCTTCCATTCTCTCCCTTTCCATCTCGCTCTCCTTCCATTCTCTCCCCTTCCATTCTCTCCCTTTCCATCTCGCCCTCCTTCCATTCTTTCCCTTTCCATCTTGCCCTCCTTCCATCTCGCTCTCCTTCCATCTCGCTCTCCTTCTCCCTCCAAATGGTCTCCATCGCCCTCCTCCCTCATAGCCAAGAAGGAAATGCCAGAAGGAGTCCATAGCCACAACGTGGTGCAATTCTTAAAGCCTTTTTCAGTGTTCATTTTTGTTATCGGGGGTAAAGGCTTAAATTTTGATGGGATAACTACCGTTTTATATTCGATATCTGTCTCTGTTTTTCTCTCTCTCTATGTATGTATGTATATATGCATTTCAAACACACACACACACACACACACACACACACACATACACACAAACACACACACACACAAACACACACAAACGTGTATATATATATATATATATATATATATATATATATATATATATATATATATATATATATGCACATATATTCACATTGACTTTGAATTCTACACACCCAAGCAAAAAACATTACGATGACACAACAGCAACAGTACACACTGTAATCAATAACACAAGCCGGTTTGCACACATAGTCGATTTTCCCTCCGCTGAATATGCTTATGTCGACCATGCACGCCCAAGTAAGAAATGCAATCGTTCTACTGCGCTTGCACACATGGTCGACCATCCAATCACTTTCCAAGCAAACTTCAACCATGCATAATCAAGTGATATAGTCGTCCTTGGATGTTCAGTATGTCGATAAAACGTCGGGAGGGGAGGGGGCCATTGGGGGGGAGTGGGGAGTGGGGGGGAGTGGAAGTTGGGTACGAACTGAAATTATTTATTAA
>BOPN01001806.1:167500-170000 GCA_017312705.2 Penaeus japonicus
TCATTATTAATATCATTCATCATCATCAACATTATCATCATTAATAGTACTGTAATTCCTATCAGTGTAACTTTCATCATCATCACCATCTTCATCATTATCATTATTAAGGTTATCATTACCATAAACCATTGTCAACATCATCATCATTATTATTAAGGTCATCATCATTATCATCATCATCATTGTTATCATTATTATTATCTTTATTAGAATTATAATCACTTTCATTATTAATACCATTATTATGGTTCCTTTTACTATCATCATTATCATTGCTTTCATCATCAATATTGCCATTATTATTATCATTATCATTCCAGTCATTGTTATCATTATCATCTCTACTACTAGTATTATCATTACTACCGTTATGATCATTATCATTATAATTCTTTAACTGTCATCATCGTTATTATCACAACCGATAACATTATGATATCACTAATAACCAGCCATCATTATTTTATAAAAGAAAAATCCCTTGATATTTCTAGAACTACAAATATTTCAAATTATAAGTAATTTTTGGATTTATTAAAGAAATTTCAACATTATCATCTGGTCCTATCCTTTCTATTCTAACCATTTTCATAATTATCATTATCATCATCATTAGCGCTGTTGCTATCATTACTATTGTTACTGAGTAGTTATGCAATCACAAACGAAAATACAAAAAATAATACAAACTCACAAAAAAAAAAAAATAAAAAATAAACGAAAAAAAATAAAAATAAATACGACAGTGACAAACCAAATAACACGAAAACGATCAACATTAAATAAACATTTAATAAAATAGAACAAGACTTTGATAAAACGCATTGCATATATTCAATCCTTGATCATATCCACAGACTCATAAACTGTACGAAACCTTTACCGCAAAGTTAATAACGCGGTTTTTTATTCGTTCCAGCTCTGATACACACGCCAAGCCTGTTGCCACTTCCGCCCTCGTACCTGTGCGCAACCGATCTGTGACGTCATAGAGTTCTCTTATACGGTGGAGGAGAGCGAAAGGGAGAACGAGAAGGAGGGAGAGAGGGAGGGAGAGAGGGAGGGAGAGAGGATGGGAGAGTGGAGGAGGGAAGAGAAGGAGTGGAAGGTTGAGGGAAATGGAGAAACAGGGTGAGGGATGGGGGAAAGGGAGAGGGAGCGGGTGAGAGAGTGAGAGAGAGAGAGAGAGAGAGCGAGAGAGAGAGAGAGAGAGAGAGAGAGAGAGAGAGAGAGAGAGAGAGAGAGAGAGAGAGAGAGAGAGAGAGAGAGAGAGAGAGAGAGAGAGAGAGAGAGAGAGAGAGAGAGGGGGGGGGGAGAAAGAGAGAGAGAGAGAGAGAAATATAGAGATAGATAGAGAGAGAGAGAAAAAGAGAGAGAGAGAGTGAGAGAAAGATAAAAATACAAACAGGAAAAAGAGAGAGATACAGAAAGAGAAATAAATGAAATATGGAGGGCGCCGCCCGGAGAGAAAGAAAGTGCGAGTGAGTAATCATTATTATCATTATTATTATTACGGTTCCATTATTTTTACTATATCATTATAATTGTTATCATTATCCTTATTATTATCATCACTTTTATCTTTATTATTATTATTATCATTGTCATCACTATTCTTTATTATAATAATCATTATTATTATTATCACTATTATCGTTATCATTACTGTTATCATTACAATATTCTTTATTATTATCATTGTGATCATAATCATTATCATCACTATTATTACTGTTAGTATTATCCTCATTTTTATTGTTATTATTACCTTTATTATTCTTATCATTACATTAATTGTTATTATCATCATCACTTTGAAAATTAGTAGTGCTATCAATATCATTATTATTGTTACTATTATTGTTATTATCATTACCATCAATACCATTATTATATTTTATTATCACTATCATCATCATCATTATTATTGATATTGTTATTATTGTTATTATCATTATCATCATTAATATCATTGCTATTATTATTAATATCATCATTGTTATCATCATTATCATTATCATCATCAATGTTATTCTTATAAATTACCACTATCATCATGTCACTATAGATGATAATATTGATGGTGACGTTAATGATAACAATTTGAAGTACGTTATTATCATTATTCGAAGTAGAAGTAATATTAACTTCATTATTGATATTGTTATCATTATTTCAGTCATCATTGTTATCATTATCATCACTAATAGTAACATCATTAATATTGTTTTTAGTAGTACTAATAATAGTACTAATAACTTTTCATTTTCATTACTGTTATCATTGCTGAGAATATTACGGATACTGTATGTCATTATCATTATTTAATTGATTTAGGTATTATAATGATAATGATGAGGTTTAAGATATTGTTGATCATTATACTATTCTGCTAATAGTGATTATCTTTATGAACAAAATCATCTTGATTCTAATTTTAAATTTCAAATTCACATCACGTGATTATTTTTCTCAAGATTGACATTTAACTTAAAAC
>BOPN01001806.1:175000-177500 GCA_017312705.2 Penaeus japonicus
ACTCATTATCTTTAATTGAAGGCCGCGATTTCTTCTTCTTTTCTTCTTATTCTCCTTCCCTTCCTTCGCGAAAGAAAGAAAAAACAAAAAACAAAGAAGAAAGATACATTTAAGCGTTTGGAAGTCTTGATTAGGCCGCCATCTTGCTGATCCCCCTCCCCCTACCCCTCTCCCCCCCCCCCCCCCCCCCCCCCCCCCTTCGGAAAAAGAAACCACGACTCGGCAAACAAATTTCCTCTAAGTGCTCGAACTCCACTTGAAGGATACTCGAGAAGAAGATCGTTCCGGGCGAAGGAGAATCTGAACCTCTTGGAGGAGAATCCGAAGTCCTTCAGAGATCTGGGTTTGGGATCGGATGCCTTACGTGTGTGTTTCTTTTGTTCGTTTGTCCAAGATGGCGCACGACGACGAGTTAACTTCTGGCGGCTTTTGCTTTTCGTAATTCTAGCGAAGAATAACTGATGATTTTGAAAAATAGGGAAATAAGCATACGATAAAGTCATGAAAGCAAATAACATGATTCCGTTACACAATAACAGAATGTAAAAAAGAAGGATAATAAATCTAATTAATCATTTCCCTAAGAGAAAAAGGAAGGCGAAAGAAAATCTATTTACAATACCAAAGAAATATTCGATAGACAAAATTCAACTTCTAATCTACTTAGGCTTATTGCATATGCACTGGTATAAAATCTATACTTTATAAGTAAAACTGTATCACTGTACAAAGGCTTATAGATTTATCAACCTTTTATAACTATAGTTAATCTCACAGATACTCGTATCGTTGTATACTATTCATAATATAAGATCACCTTGGCGACAGCATTCTCCATTTGTGCGCAAGGTAATCGAACTTTTCTTAATGCAATAGCGTAGTGATTCCTCTAACGTATAGTTTCTCTTTTTTATATATATATATATCTGTCTCTGTATACATATGTACATATATATTTCCTTATAAAACGCGTCACCAGCACAGTCTTAACTGCAACAACATACTGGCAATTAAGAGGCATTCTCAGGCACTCCTCAGGCACGGCAGGAGAGGTCGACGGGCGTCGTGGAAGGCTCCTGCGTCTGGCCGGGACTCAGCGACGCCGTGGTCACCCTCATGCTGTAGGACACGACCTGAGTGTCGGCGGGCGCGGCCGCTTTGCTCTCGGGGTCTTGGCTGGCGGCCGTGGGCGTGGGGGTGGGCGGGGGCTTCTTCACGGACAGGTCGATGGGTTCCTTCTGCTCGTCGGCCTCGTCTCCGCAGCGGGGAGACGACGGGCGAGCGAGGGCGTCTCCCGAAGGACGGGGCTTCTGGCTCAGGTCCTCGATGTTGTTGTTGTTGTTGCCACTGTTGCTGCTGCTACTGTTGTTGTTTTCCTTGTTGGCGATCGCGTGGTGCGCTGACGGGGGCTGCCCGTTCCCGTGAGCTGGCTGGGGGCTAGCGCGGGCGTAGGGGAAGCTGTGGGCAGGGGGGTTGCTATGGGCAGGGGGACTTCTATGAACATAAGGGCTGCTGACATGGGCATGGGCGTGGGGACTTTTGAGTGCAAGGGGATGGGGACTGCTGTGGGCGTGGGAACTGGCGTGCGCAGGCGTGATTGTCAGGCTGAGGTGACTGGTCGAAGCGACGGGCGAGTGGGCGAGGTCTCGTATGTGGGCGAGGACCGGGGAGTGCGAGTGGTGGGGCGAGTGCGGGCTGGTGGGCTCGTGGGCGCTGCCTGGGGAGTGAGTGTGGGCGTGGGAGAGGGATGGCGAGGGAGAGGACACGGGCGGGGAGGACACGGGAGTCGTTTCGGCCTGCCTGCTGAGCACGGGATAGAGGTAAGGATACAGAGGCAGACGCGAGTACGGAGACGAGGGGCTCCCCAGCGCCGTGCCCGCGTGGAGGAAGAAGGGGGACAGCGCCCCCAGCTTCGGGTACAGTTGGAAGGCCGCCGGGGGCCTCCGCGGGTCCAGGGGAGACTCCAGGGAATTGTCTGACGCCTGAGACTCAGGGCTGCTCAGGGCGGGCGAGTCGCGGTCCTCCTCCTTGAGGATCACCCGCGGCTCCTCCTCGGCGTCCCCGGCCTTTCGGGGCGAATCCTGCGCGGGCGACGGGCCCTGCGACGTCAGGCCCTGCAGGGCTCTCTTGGCCTCCTGCACGGCCAGAGTGCCCGGGGAGGTGTGCTCCGTCGGGGACGTCAGAGACACCTGCTCCTGAAGAAGGCAGTGGATCTTGAACCAGTTGGATCGTCGGCCGTACCTGCGGGGAAGGAAGACGGGATGAGAACGGGGGAACGAGGAGATGGGGATGAAGAAGAGAGAAGAGAAGAGGAAGGAGAGGAGGGAGGGAGAAAGGAAGGAGACGAGCAAGGAAGTAGATGAAATAAGAGGATGGGGGAGGAAGGAGTTGAAGAGATGGGAAGAAGAGAAGATGAACGAGAAAGAAGAGGAAGGCTTTGGACTATAGACAGTGATCAAATAAACTGAGAGAGAGAGAGAGAGATATAGAGAGAGAGAAT
>BOPN01001806.1:182500-184133 GCA_017312705.2 Penaeus japonicus
TCACTTTTCAACGCTGAAATTTACCGTCGGTACAAATGCTAACAAGCCCCGCAAATTAAACCACGCAGCATACTCAACAAACACGCGCCAAGAGACTGGCAAACAGTGACATACAAGTTCTTTTGTTTAGCGTAGACGAGTAGACATGACCTACGCACTTCAACATCTGCCGCGCTGAATCGCTGGTCAAATTCTCGCTGGAATTTTGATAAATAAATGCCTCGCATCCTGACAACGGACACTTCTTCCCGTTATATAATCCGGGTTCAGATAGGGAAAAGGGGAAGGGGGAGAGGGAAGGAGAGGGTGAGGCGAGGAAGAGAGAGAGAAGGAGGAGAGGGGGAGAAGGGGGAAGAGGGAGAGGGAGGGATAGAGAGAGGAGAGAGAGAGAGAGAGAGCGAGAGATGGGATGGAGAGAGATAGAAAGAGATGGAATGGAGAGGAGAGAGAGAGAGAGAGAGAGAGAGAGAGAGAGAGAGAGAGAGAGAGAGAGAGAGAGAGAGAGAGAGAGAGAGAGAGAGAGAGAGAGAGAGAGAGAGAGAGAGAGAGAGAGAGAGAGAGAGAGAGACAGAGAGAGCGAGAATGAGAGAGACGGTAAGCAAAAGGCCTGATGCAAATCGACCGAACATTATGAAAAAAAAAAAAAAAAAAAAAAAAAAAAAAAAAAAAGACAATCGCTTCGTAATTGACTCTTAACTACTAAACAGACAAAATAGCAATTATAATTACGATCGACGATAGATCACACCAGCTATCAATCACACTCTGGATTGCAATAGAAGAGAGAAGGCAGGAAGGCCCCGATGTCACTCTTAAATCACTCGCAACGCCGAGTGCTCAAGGTTAGGAGTAGTGTGAGGGAGAGGAGAGAGTGAGGGGAAAAAAGGAGAGAAGAGAGAGGGAGAGGAGAAAGAGGGATAGAAGAGAGATGGAGAGGAGAAAGAGGGAGAGAGGAGAGGGAGAGGGAAAAAGGGGGAGAGAAGAGAGAGGGAGAGGAGAGAGAGGGATGAGGGGAAAGAGGGAGAGACTTGGAGTGATCGGGGTAGCGTGAAGGAGAAAGGGAGAGAAGGAGGTAGGGGAAAGAGGGAGTGAAAGAGGTAGAGGGGGGTGGAGAGGGGGAGGAGGTAGAGCAAGAGTCAGAGGATGATGAAAGGAGGGGGGGAAGTATGGAGTAGTAGGGGGGGGGGGGTAGTGATGGAGGAAGGAGAAGAGGTGGGAGGGGGGAGGGGGTGGGGGTGGGGGAGCAGTGCACACAGAGGAGCGAAAGGGGAAAGTGTTAAAGGATGGGAGGACCTATTGACTAATAAGGAACAATTTTGAGCTTTAAAGACATTCTATTCACCTGTTTGAAGTCATTATTCTTTTTTTTCTCCATGACTATGTATGAGTCAATATAGATTACGAAAGATTACAAAATGATATAGACGTTTAAAGGTGACAATTATGAAAAGAAAAGAGTGTTTATGAAAACAAGCGGCCACCAAAACAAATCGATCGTAATTCGGATGATTACCGTTAATTAAAGATGGCGTCGATGGCGCCATTACTCACGTCAACACAAAGTATAAAGTAGATAAATCATAGATCTTCGAGTGAGCATCGGCGGAAATGACGTAATGGGATCGAAACCTTG